>SNQJ01S0071727.1:0-18621 GCA_010110895.2 Picea sitchensis | reverse complement strand
AAAGCCGACATAATTAAAATAACATTACTAATCTAAATTACAACTAATGGCCTAAGCCGACATAAATAAAATAGCATTAATAATCTAATATGCCCCAATTAAGGGGTAATGCGCCAATATTAGGGCTTAACACCTTCTTTGACTCTGGATGTAATAGCTCCTTTCATTTCTATTTCGATTTTTGATTGGATGACCCTTTTCCATCATGCATGGTGAGTGCATGTGCTTTGTGATATTTCATGAGTCACATCTGTGTGATTTTTGTCTGCTCTTGTGTGAGAGACTCAATGAACTGAGCCATCGTAGGCATTTTCCAATTTTCTCCCAAAAGACATCTGCTAGAATGGAAATTAGAGACATATATAACGTATTCTAATCTTAGCTTTACCAAGATTGTTAGAATAATTTGTTTCTCTTGTGTATACTTTTCAATACCACATTCACCCAAGCTCAATATCAAAGACTTAAATTTAGTAAAGAAATCTTGTATATTATCAAAACTTTTAGGGTCTAAGGTATTCAACTCTACCTCAAGCATATAACCTTGCATCTCATCCTACTTTCCAAATATTCCTTCCAAGGTGGTCCAGATATTGTTTGGAGTATTGCATTTGGAAACATGAAACCATAGATCAATGGAGATTAACTCAAGAAGTAGTTATGTGGCCTCATCCTTATGGTTCTCCCATCTGGTCTTCTCGAGCGTTGATGTAGGTTTTGTTTCTGTCGCCATCATCAAATTATACAATCCTTTTCTTTTGAGTTGGAATGAGGCCTTAGAATTCCATTCAAAATAGTTGTACAGTGTGAGTATTATCACCATAAATGATTGAAGAAGTTTCATCGCATCCATCCCTGCTATTGACTCTGAAAAGATCCTGAAAACCCAGATCGTGGATTCTGAGATATGACATACGGTTCTATGGCAGCTATAGATATGATAAAACAACTATATCTCCTAAAATATGATGTGGGTTTTGGATATTTTTGGTGAGCATGAGCATCCCTATGTTATACGTCTCTAGTCAAAATTTCAGCCCGACCTAGATCGTGGATTTTGAGATATGGCTATTTTACTGCAGAAAACCAATTTTCTAGAGGGAAACTGAATCATCACACCCTAGAGAAGGATAAAGTGTGATGATGTTGAATCGTTGCACCCTTCGATAGGGATAGGCTGCGATGATTCCAATTGTCACACCTTTTGATAAGGATAGGCCGCGACAATGGTGGAAGCTAGGTTTACTCAATAATTAAATCCTCTTTCGCCTCTTCTCTGGCTTGTCTGGGTTTCTCCAAGCAGCTCGGCTCTAATACCATGTCAGTGTTTCATGTAAACCTACAGATGAGACCTAGTTAAAGCATACACAAACAAATCTTATCAAGAAAAGGAAGAGAGATACAATATGAAGAATGAGAATCAATGTATATTATGATCTAATCAATGAGTGAGTGATATTCACTCATATAGGCAATGACATTCTATAATAGGAATGCATGAATAATAGTGATGGTCTAAGATTAGAATGTCTAAAATAGAACTAGTCAGTTAACTCCCACCGAACTAGTGTGCCAAAAATAGAAATTTCTCCAACACAAATTGCTACCATATATTTTGAAAATTAGGAGGATTTAACATTCACTTCCACACATGCACTAAGAGAATATGTGGGTTACATTCCTCTAGGTATTATTTAAACTAGATAACATAATAAGACATGTTATGAGTTTCTTATTTTTTTTAAAATTGTGAACTAGAAACCTTAAGATGAGGATCTATGAATGTGGAATATGGAATGGAGAAGCAAGTTACAACAAAAGGTGATGTTTATAGCTATGGAATAGTTCTATTGGACATGCTTGCTAGAAATACATCGACCCACAACATGTTTGTGGAAGGAATGAACTTGCAAAAATGGGTGGGGTGTGATTTTCCAAACTAAGTAGGGGAAGTGATGAACATGGGTCTATTGAGGATAACTAGTACAAGAATTGAAGAATATAAGGATCTCAATTGCCTTAGTCAATTGATGAATGAAGACTTTCAATGCACAAAATAATCTCTTGAAGGATGACCTACTATGATGAAAATTGTGGGCACACTGCAAAGCATTAGAGATACTTTTTTAGAATTGTTGTCATTCCAAAATTCCAATTATCAGATATAATACATTTGTTGAGAAATACAAGTACTACTCTCAACAACATTAGCGAAGGACAAAGTTCTTCAACATTCTAGTCTATTGTAAGGGAGTAGTGGTTGTATCACTAAACCATGAAATACTGGAGTACAATGTCACTAGTGCCATCTAGTTTGAGTCTCATCCATTTCCTTCCTTGTATGGCCTATTTGTTGTTGGGTGCATGTGAGCGTGAACAATAAAGTGAGGTATGCCATAAATGGTGTATTGGAAATAATTCTATCACTATAAAATCCCCTATCTTTTATACACACACACACATATATGGAAAACTTTTTGTGTATCAGTTTTATTGTTCAAAATAAAATGCAATGCACTTTGACTAATTTTATTTATGTTGTTGTGGTTATATAAATATACCAATAACTTTGTATTTTTTTAAAGAATTAAAATAATAAAAGTAATATTTAATTTGAAATTATTGAAAAAATATTTAACTACACTATATTTATTTTTTATTTTTTATATAAATAAATAACAGATTTCACATTAAAAAAAAAAAAAGCTAAGTGTTTTACAACTTAGAGTGAAAATAGGCACGGGAAACTCACCAATACTTCCCCACGTTTTGTGGATGATAAGGGTGTTAAACCGTAACCCAAGGGACACAAGGCTTGAACTCGTGACCTCCCCCGTATCGAAGGAGTGTGAGCACGTCTCACCAATTATGATATCCCATGGGGTTGCACACTTATGAAGCTAATCAATTATATTTCCCTTGCATGCATGTATCTCTCATTGGAATTGGCAGAGAGTGGGCCAAATGAGTGTATGGTGCATATGGCATGATTCAAAATGTTTCTTTGTGGAACATTGTTTTAGGGTTTTGTTTTATTTTAGTAACACAATGCAACATTAAGATTTAACAATTATAATTTTTTTATGAGTTAATTTTATTAGATAGACTTCATTAACTATTATTGATATTGATGGATTGACATTAAAGAAGTTTCTTATGCAAGTAATATATACAATAGTTCTAGATGTAATTAGCAATCAACATCCCTTTTTATATCATGGAATGTTTGTAGATATTGCTAGGTTGAACTACCCATTTTTGGTTTACGGTGGTAGATAACTTTATGTCAATTTGAAATATTTGAACGTAGTTAAAGTTCATCAATTGTACATTGGTGATGGTGTTTTTTCGTGGATCAAACTATAATTTGTGTGTGTATGTTTTAAAATTTAACAAAAAGGAAAAAAATGTATTGTTAGGAGCTATCATTCATTTGTGGTTAGGATCATTGTTGATGAGTGTCATAGTAATAAAACCAATCTCCTTTATTGTTTAGTTGACTTTAGAAAATCCTTTGACAGACTGCCTAAAACTAACTCCAAGTAATTCCTTAACTTTCTTAAGGTATGATAGTGGACGTTAAACATCACCACTATATATATGATGATGATGATGATGATGATGATGATGATTAATGTCCACTAAGACCTAATTAGTCTATCAAACCTTAAGAGTGTAAGTGATTACTTGTGATTCTTTAGAATTTTGTTTTTGTGCTCGAAAAGCATTAAGAGAAGCTTTCCAAGATCACCATACTTTTGTTGAGTTAAGAGGTTAGGAAGGTTGGTAGTGTGATCAATATTTTGAAAATGAGATCTAATAATATGGGTATAAAAATTTTGAGGACAATCTAAGAGAAGTGCTTTTCATATTCCAACCTTCTTAGTGTCACAAAGGTTACACTCTTTCATCCCATGAAGTTTTGGTCAGAGCCAACTCGGTTCCTTTATGGAGCTCATGGAATTTGTTTTTATTTTAGCAATGCTTTTTTTTTCTTTACACTTGGCTTAAAACAAATGAATGGTACGTCTTTCTAGATTAGGGTTGATTACATCTTTATAATACCTTAATTTTTCTTTTTTTCCTCTAACTCTTTATCACACCACATTGTTTCCTTAAATTTGATTTGGCCGTTTTTTTTTTTTTTAATAGTATCTTTATTCTACAAGATAATGGTGTGATCCATGATTCCCCAATAGTTTATCCAAGACTAAGCATCTTTATGCCATCCTGGCAGGTGCATGAGTGGTTATGACTTGATTTTGAAGCAATTGTAGCTAGCCTCTTACATGCCATGTTGTTTAACTTGTTCTATTATACATTAGGTATCTAGTCCTTGCTATGCTTTCAATGGGAGAGCTTGTTTCTATGAGGAGGATGGGATAGAGTATTATTTCCTTTAATTTTGAAGGATTATAGGTTATAAAATTCTTTTGTGTTTGCTCTATATTCCTAGGGTTCATGAGAGATACTATAGCCCCGGACTTCACATCCATAAGGAATAGCAGTGTAACAAGAGTCTCAAAGGATTTTCTTATTATCAACTCAAAGATCGGTGATTTACAATTGTTTTCAAGCCCATAAACTTTCCATCCCTCAATAATCATTTCTCAATTCTATAATTCAGTTGAGCTTGTGGTGAATATCAATTCGAAGATATTTGTATGAAGTCACTTCCTCCAAGTTGTTGTTGTCATATACAAGGTATCATAAGGGATCTTATTGGTTAATAGTCCACATTGTAGTCTTATCATTATTAACAATCATGCTTACATGTTGGAGCAAAATCCTTGAGGGTTCTTAGTTGGTTTTTCAAGATTATGGGGACTCCTTGCCATAAAGAACAATATCATGTCTGACATAAGAAGAAGATTGATGATATACCCCGATTGAGAGTAGGGCCGACGGAACTTGCTTTTTCCAATCATTCTTCTAACTTATCAATGTATATGCCAAAGGGTAGAGGACAAGGGGGCGACCTTGTTTGAATCCGATATTGGAGTTAATCTCTTTTGACTAGCCCTAGGTGTTTTAAACTTAGAAATAATTTTATCATACATCCTTGTGCGTGACCCTCAATTCGAGAGGAACTTTTATCTCTTCAACCTATTCCAAAGGTTTTCCACGGAACCATGTCAAAGCTTTTCTAAAATTGACAAAACAACAAAAAGATTGGTTTTAGTGATTGTGGAACTCCTCTACAATGATCCTAAAGGTAACAAGATGTGGTCCATGATTGAATGATATCTCATAAACCAGGCATGGCCTTTAGCTCTTTTAAAGTGACTTTCTAGCCAAATGCTAATCTTCTTTTCCAAAATAGTTCCATGAGAAGCAGCTAAAATCCGGGCTAATCATAATAGTCCTATAATTGGGAATGTTTTTATCCCCATTTTTTAAAAATAGGAGCAATGAGGCTTTCCATCCATGTTTTAGGGAAGCTAAATTGAAGAACTTGTGTATGTGAGGGATAAGGATTAGCCCTCAGATTTTAAAAATTTCAACTTGGCAGCCTTCAATGTCCATGGATTCCCATTTGCAAGCAGCAACCTCGAACTCTATGCCATCTAAAGAAAAACTTCTTCCTTTGTAGGGACAATAGAAATGGTGTCCATGGCATTAGGGAACTTCGTAAAGACTTTTAAGGTAGGAATTCCGGTCGGATTAAAGGATCCTATTATTTTCTTTAGTATTAGTTTAAATTTGTCTCGAACTTCTTAGGATGCAACTTGTATAGTTTTGAAAGTTGCTCTTGCCTTTTCTTAATAAAGTATCTTTTTTTCCTTTTAATTAGGGCTTTGTATGTATTGATCTTATTGAGTTTAAGGGCTCATTAGGAAGCATCTCTAATGGCTTTCTAGCAATTTTACATTCTTTACCATACCAAGTGTTGGATTTGTTCTATTATTATTTTTTATGGGACACCTCGAAAGAACTTGTTAATAGAAGTGGAAGGTAGTTGTAAAATTATGATAGGGATCTTCAATGTTGTCATATAAGTTAGGAGGTTTAATTTACTATTTAAATCGCTTTAAGAAAATGTCAATTTTACTTTTGTCCAAAGCACAAATTCCTTTGATTATCATAATTCTCTTCAATGAATTGCTCCCTATGCATGGAGAATTTTAGAGTTAGGGTTAAGGTTTATGATTAGAGTCGGGGTCATGGTCATTTAAAGATCAAAAGTTGTTATTTGGTTGGAAGCAGGGGATACGAGGATATCACATAATCTACAACACTACTACCTAGCCCATGAATACAGAGTCATTTGGTTGGAGTTTGGCCACTTCATTACTCCATTACACAAATTATTAGGTCTTGAGAACAGTAGAGCTTGACCAACTTAGTAATAAACAAATTCTCAATTAGGTCTTTAAATCTTCTTTGTAGTATTAGATAAAACAAGGTCCTCATCTAGCCATAAAAGATTATGGTTGGAGTCATCACTTAAAAGAGTATCTTGTTTAGTTCTGATCTAGCATTAAAGTCTCTAGCAAGAGGATATTACCTTCATTTTCAAATTATTAATATATTGTTCTAGAAATTATTATAGGGACAATTTTACCTAGATTATTTTCTTATAAAAGTAGAATTAATAGGTGAAAAATAACAAATTGCTATATACATCTTCTTTAGCATTGGTGTAAGAATTTCTATCCATGTATTGATTAAGAGGGTCATTCTTATGAAGTTGAATGTGAGGATAAATTCTTTTTCTAATATAACAATCTATGCCTCCTATCCTCACGGTGGGATTTTTGTTCCATGCAGACCAAAAGACAAATCCTTCCATGTTATGGACCTTAGACTCCTCATGCTCCAAAGTTTAAGCTAGGCGGATAATATCAATATCACTAGGGATCCAAATTATCATAGGACCTTTAAGCCATGGAAATCCACGACAATTCCAAAAGGATCCCAAGTGTCCCAAATTCCTGTTTATTATTATCATGGTCTCTATCCTAACAATAGCTTTTAGATTTCTAGTGTGCCCATTTTCCTTCTTTCTGGCTTCTTTTACCTTTTTGAACTTCCTTCCTTAATTTAGCTTGGTCTTGGGGAATGAGGTCTTCATTTATAAATATTTTTTGGCCCTTTTAATCTTTCGAGAGATTTACTAAGTATGCTATATTTATGGTCATTACAACTTACTTTGACACGGATCAACCTATATTTGTGATCAATTATTTTTCCTAACTTCTTCTTTGCTTCTATGAGGTAAGTTGCATCAATTGTGATTTTTTTTTAATTCTTCTTTTACTATTATTTGGTCTTATCCTTCTTTTGTTTTTTCTTTTATACCAAAATTATGAGGTTCAAAGGCTATTTTTACATTGCGCTCATGGTCAATTAGTTATCTTATTCATTTCTTCTTTGATGGGTTTGATATCAATTTGTTTTCCATGTGCGAGGTCAAATTGTTGTTTAGTTTTCTTCTATTTGTTTAATCCTATCTCTCAAGTTGTGATTTTTCTTCAACCCCTCCTTCTTGGTTGATTGTTTATGTTTTTCAATTTCTTGAATCCTATCCTTCATTATATGCAATTCACTCTTGAACCCTAGAATCTATCATCTATTTGAGTTTGAATGGTATCTTTAATTGTTTTTATCAATCATTGACTCTATTTGGGTTCATGTCTATTTCTTCACTCCTTTTCTATTTGGAGTTTTACGTCTCTTTCTTCACTCCTTTTTTCTAATGTTTCTAACTCTATTTGGATTTTGACATCTCTCTCTTCTCTTTTTTTTTTCTACTGATTCCATATAATCGTAAAGGATCTCTAGGGTGATTTTGGGGGCCTTCCCCTTCTTAGGCTGAGTTTTTGGAATAGGTGGTGGAGTGCTCATATTTAAAAGAAGAGAAAAAAGATGTAACAATTATTATTATGGATTGACTTTATCTCTCAAATCAACTTTTACTTCTGAAACTTAAAATAAAAAAATAAATAAAATATATGTAAATCTCTTTACTAAAATTAAAATTGAATCAAATTAAAAAGTGACTCACCTCATTTCATATGTCCAAATGCTCAACCATTTGAAGAAGCCAAAAATAATTTCTGAAAACGACAAAGAAGTCCAGAGAAACAAAGATTATTCACGGTAAAAAAGGTAAAAACTACAGAGGTTCAAAACCCTAGATATATAATCTTAGAAATAAAATATCTCCTAAAAAATAAATAAATAAACAGAGAAGTATTATTCCACTTCAAAACCCTGAATATATAATCTTAGAAATAAAATATCTCCTTCAATATATATATTAAAAAAAAATATTATTGGCGTTGAAAGCCCTAGATATATAATCTTAGAAATTAAATATCTACTTATTAAAAAAAAAAAAAAAAAAGAGAAGTATTATTCCCATTCAAAACCGTAGAGAACTAGTATGCCTTATTTCCATTCAAAACCGCAGAGAAATATTATTCTCCTTCAAAACTGCAGAGAAACATTATTTCCATTCAAAACAACAACGAAATATTATTCTCGTCCACTAATATTTATGGAGAAAGTAATTTTAAATTATATATTTATGTTCAATTTATCAATTTTATTTTCAACTTTGCATCCTAAAATTTAAAAATGATTTAATATATATATATATATATATATATATTAACAAATACATAATGTAATCCCAAATATAAATCAGAAAATTAAATAAAAAAACAATTGTTTAGCATTAAGAACATATGTTTCCTCTTAAGAGATTACAAGTTCAAATCCAGAGTGGGTAGGGTATGTCTACTTCGGTATACTTTACTAGTCAAAGGAGATCCCTTATCCTACAAACAATGAGATTTTATGATTATATATAATGTTTTTTTAAGTTAAATATTAATTAAATAAAAAACTTATAAATACAAAAAATTACATCTTTAATTTTTTTAGTACTTTTCAATATTTATTAAATTATATACTTAATAAATCTTAATATAAGATGAAATTCCTTGTCATTATGAAATTGTAAAGTATAACATATATTTTTTATTTTTCTTCTTTTTTAATGAAAAAATATAAACCAAAATCAAAATATAAAAGATGAAATTGTAAATTGAGTTTGATTTCATCATGAAGTGGTTAAAATAAATGTTATAATTTGTTTTGGATTCATAGTTGGGGTGGTTGAGTAGCATGCTTGTTATCTTTTCCACCCACATTCAATTCCCCTTAAAATGAACATATTAACTTCTTATGATAAGATTAGAAAGGTAAATGATCTCTTTCCAATAAAAATCCACTACACATATATAAAAAAAAATTCAAAATCATGTCAATACTAACAACCCACATGCTTGCAAGAACTTTAGATTTAAATACGTAGGAACAACTTGGAGTTTCATAGACAATTATGTTCCGGTTTTTTAATTTATTTGATGACATTTAAGTACTGTTGATTTTCATGTTGGAAAGAGACTCATGTTTATGGGGAGAAATTTTTTATATTAATTTTAAAGACTTTCTGATTTATTTTACGAGTGTTAAATTTTTTTCAATTATTTTATCCATTTAAATATTATTGACTTTATTGTTTATAAGACTTTTACTTAATTTTGAGCGAGTGCAGTCTTTTCGCTGACTAATTTAAGCCAAGTGGGGTATGTAGCTAATACTTAGTGATTAATTTTATGGAAATGCGGTATTCTTTTCTTAATCCTACGGAAAAGTAGGAATTTATTGTTTAACAGTTAGTGTCATTGAACACATGGAAAATTAGCCGACGGGAAGATATCGAAAAGATTTCTGAGAATTCTTTTTATTAATTTTATGTGTGCGGACAAATTTTATTTTTTAAAAGTCAGTCTCATTTATTCTTTTTTTTCCACGAGAAAAAGTGCTCTTTATATTCATAAGGATATAAAATTTTACAAAATCCGTCTTCTCTAACATCCGCAAAACATGGTGGAATTGCACAAAACTTAGATCAATCCATCAATCCCTACAATCAAGTCGAAAAAACCATCTAAGCACAACAATCAGATATGAAGCACCAAATCAAATCCTAATCTTGTAGGCTAGTCCTTCGTTGCCATCCACCCAAATTGTAAAACAAATTTGGCTCGTGGATGGAGCAAAGCTTTTTTAGAGAGGGAGTTTGCCTCGCTGTTTTCCTCTCTAAAAATGTGCTGGAAGGTGAGCTTTCTAAAAAGATGAGTAGCATCTTTAGTCCTTTCTTTCCAACAATCAAGTGTTGCCACCTGGAAGTCAGCGCGACCGCTCAGCCAGTCAATAGTATTCTTAGAGTCTCCAAGGAGTAACAGAATGTCGGTGTGATGGCTAGCCAGAACTAGTGATGCCCAAGCCCCTAAAAGTTCATCCTTCGTGTTAGAACCCTAACCGCAATTCAAAGTCCAGCGGATACAAGTGTGGGGGTTTAGAGCAATTTTCCCCCCAGCTCCACAAAGAGTACCTCCTTGTTGAGAGGCCCCGTCGAACCAGGCCACTGCCCTATCGATAAGAATGGAAAATGATTCCCGAAGAGATGGTTTAGCCTTCAAGTAGTTGCTAGATTTGTTCACCTCAGCCAGCAAGAGGGTTGACATGGAATGGATAGATGGCATCTTCTCATTAAAAATAGTTGTATTTCTAGTCTTCCAGACTTGCCAGCACAGGTGGATCGGTAGCAGAGAGAGCGTGCTGTTGTTTGTGCACCAGTTTTGGAAGCATGCTAGAACATTGATACATGTCCAATGCAAGGAGAAATTTAAAACCGATGCAAGGTGCAACTAGATCTCCCGGGTGAATGGGCAGTAGATAAAAACATGCTGAGTAGATTCGTTGTTACACTTGCAGAGAGGACAGCGATTCGGGCCCACCCAGCCGCGGGCTTGTAAATTATCCCAAAACAATAATTTGTTCTCCAGAAGGAGCCAAGTGAACAGTTTAAGTTTTATGGGGCATTCGTCTCTCCAAATCCTCTATCTACAGATGGATTTTAATGGTTTCCAGATAGGAGTAGCTAATGCTTGGTATACATTCTTTGCACTGATCTGGCCAGAACCGTTACCCCTCGTCCAGATGAGAGTGTCAGGTTTTGGGTGTAATCTCACGCCAGATTCAATGAGAAGTTGAGTGTAGCTATTCCATTCAACTGTGGAGTCCGGATCCAGCTGGAGATCCGTTCCTTTCAGCCATGAGTCGCCTAGCGGGCCTCCTTTGGACGGACAGTAGAATTGATGAAGATAGTAAAGGCTCTTTTCATGAAGTTGTGCACGGAGGGATGGTGAAAGCATAGCTTTCCAGCCCAAACCCAGAATGCAGTCACTGCCCACCTCAATCAATCTACCATCTCCAGGAATCCATGAAAGCCAATTTAAAATTATCGGAAGAGTGGAAGAGAGATTTTTCCAAGTTTGTGAGTCTTTTGACTGGCGCACCTCAGCGAATCTGATCCAAATATGGAGCGGAAGTTGGTGGAGATATTTTGCTTTGATAACATTGCTCCAAAGTCCCGGTTTCGTCAATAATCTCCAAAAGGTGTTTGCCGATAGCACCTTGTGAAAGAGTGGAAGGTTTTTGAGGCCCCAACCTCCCATCACCTTGGGTTTTGCTAAGTCCTCCCATTTGCTGAGATGATAGCCTTTCTTCTTCTTATTGCCAGTCCAAAGGAATGAAAAGATAAGATGACGGAGCATCTTCAAAATGGAGGCAGGGATGTGGGCTAAAGCCATCCAATAAACTGGAAGGCTTTCCAGAACTGCTTTAATCATAGTATACTTGCCTCCCATGGAGAGAAATCTGTGCTGCCAGTTGTAGATTCTGCCCTCAAATTTGTCAATAAGCCATGTCCAATATTTTTTAGAGTACATGGAAGACTTCAAGAAATATCCTAAATAGGAAAAACCCTCCGCTAAGTCGAGGAAGCCAATTCCATAAAGCTCTTTTAACTCAAGATTCAATGTGTCCTGTGCGTCCGAGACCAAGAAGACTGATTTAGTGGTATTGATTTCAAGTCCTGAAACATCACAAAATGAAGCAAGGATAGAATGAATGATAGACCATTCAACAAAGTTAGCATTAGTCAAAATCAGCACGTCATCAACAAATAGAATGTGGAGAATATGAGTCATTCCAGCAACTTTAACTCCTTTCAAGTGTCCATCTTTTTGTTTGGATTTGAGCAGAATGTTGAGTCCTTCTAGGATCAAGATGAAGAGGAGAGGGGAGAGTGAGAAACCCTGTCTAAGACCTCTCTCACAGTGAAAGGTCTTTGTAGCTTCACCATTTATTAGAATCACAAGAGATGCCGAAGAGATACAACCCATTATCCAATTTGTAGTAATAGAACCGAAACCGCTCTGTATAAGAATGAGGTGCAGAAAGCTCCAATTTATGCAATCAAAAGACTTTTTTAGGTCCATCTTTAGAAGGATGGCTTTCAGCTTCTTTGTCTTAATGCTGTGAATGCATTCTTGTGCAACGCCAACGGCATCGAGAATCTGTCTTCCTTTTAGGAAACCAAGCTGTTCTTCAGATAGAGCCCGAGAGAGATAGGGCCGAAGTCTTCTGGCAATGATTTTTGATATAATTTTGTAACAGAGGTTGCAGAGAGAAATAGGGCAGAAATCTTTGAAATGCCTGGGAAAATTAGATTTTGGAATCAATACAACAAATGTTTTATTTAGTTGAGAACTTACTTTCCCTCTTCTTCTCGAGTCTTCGATGACATCTAGAATGTCTTGGCCCATAAGGTCGAAAAAATGAAGGAAAAGCTCGACCGACCAGCCGTCGGGACCAGGGCTTTTTTCCTTCTTAAAACTTTTGATTACATCAAATAGTTCTTCCTTTGTACAGGGGGCTTCTAACAAAAGAGCCTCCTCGGGAGATACTATCCTTGAAAAGAGGCTCGTTGTTGTTGTCTGAGTTGCTAAAGAAGGGGCTGGAGATGCATGATAAAATGTTTTGAAATGAGCGTATGCCACCGATTTTATGTCTGCCTGTGTGTGATGAAGATTTCTGGAATCATCTTCGATCTCCAAGAGATTCTTTTTTGAATGGCGGTAGCAGTATATACGATGGAAGAAACGAGTATTTTTATCTCCTCTAGCCAACCAAAGCATTCTTCTTTTTAGTCGCCATCTTTCCTCTTCGTCTCGAAGATGTTTGTTTCTGACTTCCTCTAGACAACGAATCTTGTAATCTATATCTCCGCTGCTAGAATTCTGTAGCTTTTGTCTTTGAAGGATCTCCAGCTCATGTTTAGTGTTGTTAAGCTCGACTTGTTCCCGGTCCTTTTTATCTTTTAGCCAAAGAATAGAGCGATTTTTTAAAGTGGAGAGCTTTATGTACAAATTTCCTTGGGGATCTCTAGGCAGAATGAGAGAATCGTCCTTCCAAACTGAAGTAATCAGGTTAGAAAACGATGCTTCCTTCAGCCAAAGTGAATTGAATTTGAAGGGATGACCCATGCCAACACGGCTTTCCCCTAATTGTAAACAGATCGGTGAATGATCAAACAGGTATGGTAGATTAACCCATGAGCGACTTCTGAAGGAAGGTAAAAGAAGATTCTCTGCAACCAGGAAATGGTCAAGTCTTTTTGATATACTAGCAATCCCATGTGGACCGTTTCTCCAAGTCGGCAGGAGTTCCGGCGGTTTCAAATCAACCAAGGCATTTTTGAAGAATAACTGATTGAAAAAGCTTGAGAGAGGATCGAGCGATGCCTTGTCTCCCTGGCCACTAAAGTATCCACCATAGATTCCTGAAGGAAGATGATTGTCGGATGTGTTTGATCCAGTAGTCTTCGGAAGGAGGCTTGTTTCAGGGGTCCTCCAACCCCTCTGATATTGCGGGATAAAAGGATCATGATTTCCCTCTAGCAAGGGATTTTAAACCTCTAAGCGCCCCTTGTGATGGAACAGGAATGGTAGAAACTGCTGACGACGATCCAGTCAATGTCTTCTTTCGAGCACTGCGTGTTTTTAATGGTGAGAGCTCCAATCCAATACCTCTTGACCAGGTAGGATCCAGCACTGGAGAAGGATTAACTCCTGATGATGAGGTTCGATCCGAGTGACAATCGGAATATTGGACAAGATTTTTCCCTAGATAGGTGTGAATAGGGATGGAGTCAAATGGAAGTGAGGGAACGGGGAAAGAATCTTGAATCAAGGCATCAAGTTGGGTTTCCGACTGGGATGGTTCAGTATGGCCAGCAATGGAGATAGGGTCTTGTGCAACTTCTGAAGCTGAGAAGGAATCGGTCTTAGTGGCCCTTGCAGGATAAGTTATAGGGAGCGTAGTGATGGGTATAGAAGTGGAATGCTCAGGAGCTGTAGGCTGGATAGTAGAATTTAAAGGTGTAACATGGTCTGGTAAAGAAGACGAGTGCTCTGGAGGCAAAATGGTGTCCGTCTTCTCAATAATGAAGAGTCTATCAGTGGCCGAGAGGGTATTGTAGAGTGATGGACAGAGAAGTTGTAGCTTACCGAGTAAAGAGTCATCCAGAGAAGAGTCATTTCTTTGTGAGAAGGAGGTCTCAACAGGTTGATTTGGAGATGAAATGTAGCCGTTAAAATTTGTCTCTTCAGCTGGATCCAGGATCACTTCAGGAGGGGGAAACCTTGAGCAATCTCTTCGCAAATGTCCAGTTCTGCAGTAGATTGAGCAGCGGAACGGAATGCCAAGATAGTCTAATCTCTGAGAATGAAGATGGTTGCGCCAGTCTATCTCCAGGATCTATGAAAGTCCCGCCTGTATATCTATTTCAACGTAAATCTTTGCTATTCTTCTGTCCACAACCTCTAGCAGGTTTGAATCCACTTTTAGGAAGCATCCTAAAGATGCACCAATGCATTCGAGGGCTTTTTGATTCCAAAGTTGCAGTGGGAGTCCTGGAAGGAGAACCCAGAGATGCCGAAGGCTAAAGAATTCAGAGGAGGGGTTAAAACCAAGTCTCCAACGTTTTAACATGAGACTGCCTCCATTAATGGGCCAGAAACTTCCCAGGATTAGAGTAGCATCTTCTGGAGACTTGAAAATAAATCCAAGACATCCATGTTGTAGCAGATGAAATTTAGGGAGGTAGCCAAGGATTGGTTTCCAGGTGCTGACAATCCAATCTTCTAGCTTTTGTTTACAAAAATCTTTATAGGCTAGACGTCCTACTAAAGCACACAGGGCTAAGTTGCAGGCTTCAGGAAGTCCGATATCCATTCCAAGTATGAGCTTGGGATGTCTTTTCTTGGGTTTCCAAATCTTTTGTGTGTGTTTACGAAAGCCAGGTTTTTTGTAAGTGGGCCAATCCTTCAAAAACTTACTCCCTGGTTGGGAAAAGCTCCCTTGGAGTCTTGTTCCAAACTGTGAAATACCTTCAGGTCCTTGCTTCGAGAGGGTATGTAAGTTAGCAGGAGTCTCTTTAGAAAGGGGTTGAGAAGGTAAGTCAGTCTGTGGAGCAAAAGATAGATGGGTCAGAGTTGCAGAGTGGTGTGGGAGAATGGGACAGGAGTTCGACAGAGGGGGCGCGTCGGCACACTTATTTAAGCGGAAATGAGTAGTGCAGAGGTCGTCTATCGAAGCCAGCAAATCTGGGTGGTCCCAAGGGTCCCCCGGGCTCTCAACAGCTGGAACCGAATCCATCTTCTCCTAGTGCAACTTCGAAAGTAAATAAACGGAAAAGGATGATCGACGGGGATGACAGGAGATCTGTTAGTAGGGGGAGACCGGTCCTTACCAGCAAGTCTACAGGAAGTCTGAAGGTTATGAGTACAACTGGTATCAAGAGTCACTCAGAGAAGTCAGGGAAACGACAAGGGAGACAGGTATAACTTGGAAACAACAAGAAAGATCTAATCCGTAGTCCAAGCCGGATAGTCAGGAGGTCAGGAGAGTGAAGACAAAACCAACGAGCAAATGAAAACGCCTAGAAGAGATGCAAAATACCAACCGAGAGGCACCCAGAGTGGAGGAAGCATGCCAACAGATCTATAAAAGAACTAATGTTCACAGCAATCGATAGGAAGCCATCAGACAACCTGTCAATAGATAGAGTCTAATGTTGGGCATCGGATCCTGGTTCTGTCTGTTGTGGGCACCAATACCAGATCCAGGTTCAAAATCGCCATGCGCGCCAAAAATCACCATGCGCGCCAAAAATCGCCATGCGTGCCAAAAATCGCCATGGTCGCATCCTAACATAGACATACATAACATAGACATAGTCTAGCTAATTCATAGAGCTTTCTTCAAAAACTCCAACGTCAAACATTTTTCCAAAAAAAAAATTTGGACCATTTCTCGATTTGTGCGTGTCATCCTTGCGCAAGGGCCATGCTAATATTCTCTGTATCGTTCCAATTTTATCGGATGTCTCCGAAGAGACCAAGTCAGTCTCATTTATTCAAACTTCAAACATACAGGAGATTTAATTTTTCTCAATGCGGTCTTCTTTTTCTCTCATTCCACTGTCAATCAAGTCTGGAATTAGATGTCTTAGATGTGTTACGAGACTTATTATTATTATTTTTAGATATATTTTATATGTGGATATAAAATTTACATGTAATTATTTATTGGCATCAAAAAAATTCAAACGTGTCAAACTAATGTTCCACTTTATAGTTTACCTGTTATAAATTTTAGGTACTTAGTTTATTATAAATATAATGTGTAACTTATTTTTACAGGATATTGGATAAAGGTTGGACATGGATTTGTTGGAAGAGTAAATATAATAAAAATGCCCATATAGTATTAATGGTTAATTGAATATCCACTTGGATCACAAGTGACCCATATATTGGATAAACATATGGGTTCTTCTTTCATGTAGCACACATAAATGCTCTTAATTCATTTTGAAACTATACCTTTAGGTAGGCGGGCGGATTTGCTTCCTTGCCCCCTGCTTTCTTAGTGAGCGTGCCATGGAAGGCTTAGCCAGGTACATAATTATGGAACTCATGTATTTTTTATATGAAATGGTCAAGTAGGATTTCCTCTCCTTCGTGGAGCCAAGCATTGTTTCCAGTTACGACGAGGAGCCCTCCAATGAAGATTGTTTACACATTTCCTTGCCAACTTCTATTCTCAGGTTTTTGCCATTAATTGCCACCAAGAAGCTCGAGGTGAATCGCTTGGATATTGATGACAACACTCTTCTACTTATTCATCCAATTTTTTCATTCCTGGATCTTGACAATTGTGTCATGAATTTGGACTCGATGTTGGATTGCATTATATTTGATTCTTTCCTTGATGCTCCATTCCCACCAAAGTTTTTCAATGTCAGTGTAGAGCTCGAACCTGGAAGTTTTTAAGACCAAAGAAGCCATGGGCGTGGACACGATTATGAATCCCCCAAGCAAAACATAAGTCTATTAGTTAACCATAAGTATGTTATGTTAAGATTGGGATGGTTCCTGAGACTTATGACTTTTATGAGAGTGCAACTTCTACTACCCTTAATCCAAGTTAATTAAATCATTATTCACTAACTTACTCAAATATACATATAACAACACAAAACAATTTGATAATCATGAATTTGTGTTAAACGTAAAATGACGGACATGAAAAGCAAATGATCGTCATCAATTTTTCACTTAACAAGTGGGTTAAATTTGAGATTCCAAGCCTACTACCACATCCACAATCGACCGACCCCCTACCTACCCTCCAATCACACATGGAATTCAAACAAGAAGTTACAATCATTATGAGTAATGTGGCATCCCTTCCTACACATGTAAAACTTTGATATTTCAAAAAAAAAAAAATTGAGCTTCAAATAACCATTAGATATTTCTAAAAGCTAATATTCATAAGAAAACAACAAGTGAACACTAAATATTAAGATATATGTTTTATAATGTTTTGCAAATTTGGAATAAATTGTTTTATTATTCACCATATTGTAAATCAATAGTTACATTATTTGATATTAGATAGTTTCACAACAATGAATGAAAATAATATCCCTTGGCAATAGCTCCTAAAATAATTAATTTTATCCAATTGCAGTATTTAACATTTAATGTTTAAAAGAAAATCACACTTATTTAGTGATAGATAGAAAATGTTTTTCATTAATTTTATATTTTAAAATAATTAATTTTATCCAATTGCAGTGTTTAACATTTAATGCTTAAAAGAAAATCACATTCTTATTTAGTGATAGATAGAAAATGTTTTTTTATTAATTTTATATCTTTTGATTAATTGTATTCTAGTGGAGTATATGTATTTTAGAAAATTATTCGACTAGAAAATCTCAAAAAAATTTCTCAATTTGTTAATTTGAATTTATTTTATCAGTGTTAATATATAAATAGACGAAAAAATTCCAAGCAATATGGTTTTCTCATGCATCTTGGTTCTTGTATTTCCAAAAACCATTATGTTAGAGAAGAGATGGAGAATTGTTATGCACCTTCTCTTTTCTTGTATATTATGAGAATGCTTCTATTATTTATCTCATTCTCTTCGTTCATTCCTTTCAGGGTTTCCTCATTTCAAAATGATTTAATTGTTGGCCTCTTCATCTCGGAGATGATTTTGATCAAGAGTCTCTACTTAGATTCATGTCTGCAATCACTACTTACTTTGATCCATCCCAATCATTACCCACTACTTGAAAACCAAATGTTCCATTCTGCTAGTGGACATGTATCATATGTT
>SNQJ01S0071726.1:13285-28085 GCA_010110895.2 Picea sitchensis | reverse complement strand
TGCAGTGGGAAATCCCTATAGTGTGAGCGCCTGCAAACAGTATTGTTATATATAAATCATGAGATTACGATGCCTCAATATAAATCAATCCCCGTATAACAGATCGGGAAATAATGACGTGAAGCTTGAAAAGTATTGAATTAATACCTGATAATACAACCAGGTCCTTAACATCAAGACCATTGCCCGCAAATATTGACGTGAGTTGAGAAAAATTCCCGGTGGGCGGAGGAAGTTTAGTGAGAGCTTCGTTCGCGATAGACACCACTCCATCTCTACGTCCCGTTGGAACGTTCCAGAATGGTCCACCCGACTGTTTGCATGAATTAAATATCATCTTAGAGGTTGTCGAGCTAAGAAGGATGGTTGAAGTGGAAAGAAAATCAAGGAATGCATTATGACTGAAGAGGAGTGTTACCATATGGACAGCATCTCGTGCGACGAGTGCAAGAATATCGGCGCACGACACCACTCCCGGGCATACCTTCTCCACCGCAGTTTTGGCTTCGTCAATGATTTCGAATCCTCGAAGGGTCAGATTCGGAATCGCGTCCTTTTCTGCTTTCGTTGTTTTTGTGGAATTCAAGAGCACCGATCCATCGCAACCCTTCAGATAAATTTATCGATCCAAAACATGTTTGTAAATGCCATGCCATGATATATTGTCGAATAGCAAGGGTGTACACTGTAAACATAAATATACTCACTCTGACAAAGCAATCATGAAAATGCATTCTGAGCAGAGGTGCTGCCAGAGTTGGGGTTTTGGATATGTACTCTCCCACTACATTTTCTACTGCATTATAAACTTCGGGGCAGGTCTTGTCATAGAAATTCAGTGAGAGTCCTCCACCTGAATCTCCAAATACACAGACAATTAGACAGAAACTTGTAACTGCAGTAAACACATTTCTAACTATAACAGTCTTCATGATATTACCAAACGAGGAATGCTTTGCAAATAGGAATTCTATTAGTGCTACGACATTAGCCTCGACAGCGACGCTATTTATACCCTAAATACTTGTGCACGGATATGCGTGTCGATTTGCTTATCGCAGACCAGAAGACTATAGGGAAACTACAATAATTGCAGTTGATAGATACTCCAAAGCCATCGTAGCTGGTATTCTTGAGAATCATTTCCCACGCCAAACTGCAAAATAATTGTTTACATAAAATCGTAACATGTTCTGAAGCCTAGCTATCTTTATAAGACGTTTTATCTCCATGCTTCGTCTCGATCCTAGATGTACTAGTCATTTCCAATTTTCATTAGCTGGTACTTGGACACCGACTGTTCGATTTTTTTGATAAGATATAGTAAACGTCGAAATGATGGCTTGCAAAGAGACGATTTGCAAAACCTGAACAGTTGGGAAAGAGAAACGATTTAGAGGTGGACGGAAGGAGTCCGAAGGAGTTGGTTGGAAGGAGGTAGTGTGTGCAAAGGTTTAGGTTGGTCTAGAAAATGAAACCCTAATTACTCATACCGGGCAATTAGCTAGCCACCATAGTAAATTTTAAATATGATTTAGTAAAAGTAAGAAAATAAACATGTAAAGTGATGTCTTTATAATAGTGAGGAAGTTAGTGGTTGAAATCACAACCATTGATTTATTGGGACTACTAAAAATATTCCATCAATATTTAATCTTGTCCATAAAAACCTGATTAAACACTTAAAAACCTATTAAATATTACCATAGTCAATAAATATACACCTTTCAACCTAATTAAACTAAAACATATACACATGGTCAATCTTGTTTCGATCTGTTTCTCTAACGACATCTTACCTCTTCCATCATCGGAACGGTGGACTTTCATTAAACAATGAGATGAGGACAGCACAGCTTTGAACGTTGCGGATGGCAGACTATGCTTGGCAACTTCAGGATTCGTTCATCATCTGTGTAACTTTTGGAATTTCGGTGGTAAAATATCATTAGGGTCTTTTAACTGTTTTATAAATATTTTTTTTGGGGAATTTGTTGAGGTAAATTGTAAGAAATTATTATTTTTTATTATTTAAAATCTTTTTCAGTATAGATAAATTCAACGTGTTGAAATTTTTGGTTGAAGCATTCAAATTATTAAAAAATAATCATTAAAATCTATAATTTAAAAATCTAAAGCAATTTCTTACCTGATTTCGTAAAAAAATCATCCGCCTTTGGCAGTTAAAATATTATATCGCCAGTATATTTATAGTAATCCGTAATAAGATAAAAATTATCAACTGCATATGCTTACATTGTTCAAACAGTCTACATCGACATCGAGGTTGATATGCACCGTCAGTAGTGTGGTCGTCAGTGGTCACCGTACACATCATGAGGTTCATTTACAAAACGGGGCATGTAATTGCAAAAAAGATTCCATAACTCCGAGTGTGCCACGTGCAACACTCTTTTACGTAATTAAGAATGCGCGATGCCAGAATTGCGAGCATGAAGCACCCGTATTCTATTCTACTGTGTATATGTTCAAATATATATCATTAAATACTTTTATGGTATATATGTTCAAATATTCAAATATGAAGCACTCGTATATCACGGGTTATTCAAGTAATTATCATTAAATNTAATGACAGTGCTATGGTGACTGCTCCTGCTAGAAATCCTAGTGGCAGTTCTTCAACGAGATTAATATCCTTAAGACTATGTTTCCTTCCAACAGTTAGACTGAATGAAGGAGGTGTGGGCCCATAACCTATTAGAATATAATGGATGTGCTCATTTTACCATTGACAACATCACTATTGTCACCCAACCATAGGTTGAAGCCACCCTCCGAGCACCTTAACCTTGACAGAGAATCACTCCGGAAGAAAACCCTAGGCTATATAGCCAAACAAAGGGTAGCACACATTTTCCCAATGATAGCGTATGAACAAGAGCTGATCAGATAGTTCAAAACCTAACCAAGAGATAGTCCAAGCCAAACATGATCTGCTAGTTGTAGCAGCTACAATGGAAACTCTCCTCCAAATCTTCACACAAAACTGAGCACTGTAGTGCACACAAGTGTTGCTCTGCAATTTTGAGACTGCCCTGCCATAATGAAGATTGGCCTCCTGTATTTATAATAATTCTGGCTAACTGCCTCGGCCGACTTCTCATTCTGGGTATCTTTCTATTCAATATATATTATTTCTTCTAGCCAATTTCTTCTCTTGGAGGCTAATAACCTAATACAAGTTATCTTCTTGAGCCGACAAGTCTTCTAGGGTTATTAGCCAACTCATTAGGGTTTCTTCTTACTTCCTGGAATATCCTATTCTTGTCAGGTTTACACATGGAGGTAAATACCTCCCGCAGCTACCATAATATCAACAATGCTATGAAAAATCATCTAGATGTACATGAAATTTTACATTAGAATTACGAAACACCAAAATTAGGGCACTTACCATTTTTTGTTTGAGCATATTAAAAGTAGCTTCACAGTCAAGGGTCCAAAAGAATAGTTTATCTTTCTTCAATAACTTCTCTAGAGGCTTTGTTATCACTCCGTGATCGAGGCATAGTTGTAGATGAACCTTATGTAGTATCTATTATGTACCAAAGTAGACTACATATATTTAACATTATTTGGTTTAAGTAGATTCATAATGATAAAAATCATGGAAGGGTCCACCAATAATTGGAATTGTAGCAACTTATCATTTGTTATGGACAACTTTATTAACATCATAACCTCTATATTCTTCGAGTGAACAAATTCTTTCCCATTCTCATCATAAGATTTTCTCGTACCCTTTCTTATGACCAATCCTAACAATCCATTGCATTGAAATCTAGTAATCATATGTTCCTTCTAGACATTGAAATTGTGACCATTGGACTTCTTACTATGGTTCAACAACATATACAAGAAATGCACTATTTTTTCTCAACAAATAAATGTCAAGCACCAATGGAATAATTTAACTAATCCCAAGAAATCAAAATTCACCTCCAAAACATAGTTGTGTAGACACATTGTTATACCACCCAACACTATACCTGATGATGTTGCATTGGCATCAATCCAACACCTCCATTATCTTGTTGGGTTCTAGTAGAAAAAAAAATTGTTTAATTGACTCTAGAAAGTAATTTTTTATGTAAAAAGTTCAATTAAAAATTCGGCTGGAATTCTAAATTAGAAACTTAGTGTCTTGAAATTCAGAAATTTCACCTCTTTCCTAGAGTTTCCCAGATATAGTCCCTCATAATTTAAATCCTTAGGGATGATATGAAATATAATAAAACAATATAAACAATAGATGATATTTCACTTCGTAACAACCCTAATCCGCTAGGAAATTTAAGAGAAAAGATATCAAGCTTATGCCACAAGTTTCAACATTCTAGGGAAATCTTATCATGCATAAACTAGATCTGAAAGTCACTTTCTGTCATTGATAGTGTTATAGGACGTATGATAAAACATATATTTGTTAGATCTATCTTCATTGACTAAGGGGAGTTCAGGTAGAATAAAGGAATGTGAGACATCTCCTAGGTCTAATAGGAGGAGATCAACTAGAGGTGAGAAGATCAGAAGAAAATTCCATAGACACATGGAAATTTTTCTTGTGAAAGGGGGATCATGTTCTTATCATCATGAGAGAATAGACGATATCAAGGTGCCCTTGAGGTACAAATATATAGTGAAATGATGGGTACCCAAGGATCTTCCTGAAATAAACATTGATTTTTGTGTAAATGAAAGGATATATTGGATTGCTCCATCATCATTACATGGTTTGGGGATATTTTCCATGGATGGCATAAATGTATGCTACAACAGATCAACTGAATTGATGGAGTACATCGAAACCTCTTATATATAAAAATATTGGATACAAATAGTCCAATATACAAAAAGTACGTAAAGATATGGCTTGGCTGCAAATTATATACAGCTAAAGACAATGATCGAAATAAAGGAGAAAATATCTATATTGACGGAAGGACAAAATCAACGGGGAATATTGAAGGGTTTATAAATATTACATGACCCGCGACCAAAAATAAGCGACCCAATTACGTAATTGAGAGGCATGAAGGAAACTGTGTATTCGTATGTGCAATAAAATCAATAGCTACAGGGGAAGAGTTATTTATTGATTACAATTTGAATCAAATAGATACAAATGTTGCTATTATGGAGGTAGTACATATACTAATTTACCCAACATGTAAGCAATGACTCTTTTATTTTATGATTTGCATTATGTTCTTTATGATGTTAATCCATTTGTAGAGATTTGGTATGTTTATTCAGTGTGTCCTATTTTTGTTGTCAACAATAACATTCCTCCTTGGATGCCAATAAAGAGGGGGGATTTCTCATACATTTGAATTTATTTCTCATATAATGATCACGGTTCTAATTTTACTATAATGTGGGAGGTTGGTCATGGTAAATCAAAAGAAACCTCAGAACATGACGCTGATGATGATTAACTTAACGAAATGTATTTGTATGAATCCCCCGACCCTATGGTTTTAATTATAAAAAATATCAATAAAGAAAATAAGGAACTAACTCACTTGTTAGATATTCTAGATCAAACTCCTGAGGTAGAAGAAAGGATCAAAGAATTTATGATAAGGCTTTAGACATATAAGGTAATAACCATAATTTCATGTAGTTTTATTTGTGTTTCATAATATCAATTATGAAATCTTGATTTTTAACTTTTATATTATCTAAACCGAAAAACATTTTATTTCTTATATAGATATTTTTGGATCTTGTTGACACTGACATGCACAGTGTCGGTAGTAGTGGAGTTGCAAAGATGCCACAGGGTCCTGACGCAATCCCTCATATAGATTCCAAGAAACAACTATTCATATCTCCACCTTCCACACCATTAGGTGGGAGCCATGACATGCACACTGAGGATGGAGCCACACAGGTAGGCTCTGGAGGTGGTGACTGAGATGAGGTCGATGATTTGACAAACTATATGGTTTATTTTCCTAAATCAAGAAACGTTACTAGCATAGGGACCCTTAAGGGAACATTTATGGTCAACGAGGAAGGGATTCCATTAAAGAAAGTTAAAGTCCTAGGTAATTTTAAAAAATTGAATTGTTTTAGGTTCTCTATGAAGACAAATATAAATCATCTAAATTACTATATTAAAATTAATAATCATATAATCATTTTGAGTGTAGGGAATAATGATTTTTATAGGTCCTTGGAGAATAAGTCATTTCTGATTTTTGGGCCCGCCATAAGGGAGAGGTGGAATTCCCATAATTCCAACCTCAAAAAATAATTGATGGATTATCTCGAAATCCTTTTTGGTGTAGACACATTGAATAAGACCTTGGCCACCATCGCAGTTGGTCAATATTTAAAATATACGCGAGAAACATATAGGAATCACTTGAAACAAAACGATAGGTGCGAGCATCGTCTGATGATTCCATAGAGGGAGTGGAAGTCTCTCATTGAGGACGCAAAAGAGAAGAAATTGGCAGATGAAGGAAAACACCCTTTGGTCCTAGAAGGTAAATTAAAATTTCAATTCAATACCTTCAATTTTTTTTAGATGTAAATAAAAGTGTGGTATATATTAGCATACTGAAAACTTTTGATGATAGGTTTACTAACATGTCAAAGGAAACAAAAGAAAGGCTTGCCAAATGTGTCCAGCACAGGCTAGGCCAAGGCGACTACTTGAAGTTGCAGTCACGAATTGTAAGTACCTAAATATATTATTTGTATCGCCTTAAATTTTTTATGTAATTGTTGCAAATAACATTAAAAATACATACTCTTATGCAATGCAGGGTGATGAGTTTGGTACTGAAACCAAGGAGGAAGACCTCCATCTTGGTTATAAGTATGGCTATAAAGTTGCAGTTGAACACCGAAAATTTTTGGGGCAGATACTGAGAACCACTTTGCAGGATAAGGTAAATAAAATTTAATCCAAATTAACATTTATTATTAATATAATACAGTCATGTTGGATATTATTAATATTTACAACTTTTGTTTTAATCAGGGGAGCAACACTGTCAAGGAACACACTAGTATTGGAGAGTAGTGCATTGATAGTAGTTTGAAACCAGAAAATGGTTCTCCAATGTACTCCCAATTTTCCATGGGGGTGCATCCCCACTATCGTGATATGACTGAGCTAGCACATGACGCTAATATGGTTGTATTTTAATAATATACTTAATAATTTTGTAGTTATACATTTTGTACTTCTATTTTTTTTTACTTATACATTTATGATTTTCCTTAGAGATTTTTTGGTCTCAATGGAAGAGAATGTTGTACTTGAGGCTCATACAATTGAAGAGGATCATGTGGGGGAAACCATTCCAACGGTGTCATCCAGTGCACTAGGTAAATAATGAAATTGTAGGTGTTTTTTTTAATATTACTAAACTAGTTCAATGATATTTAAAAACTAACCATCTAAATTTTGTATTTTTTTATTTTGTAGGTGATGCTTCATCACAATGACCTCCATTACCCCGTGAGTACCCCATGACTAGGCGTTCTTTGTGTGAGAGGAAATAATCACAATCAGATTTTGAAGAGCACCTAGATAACGAAGACGCGGATAATGATGATATGATTAGGAACTATAGAGATAAGAAGAAGAGACTGGCTAAAAGTACTAAATGATGATGTACATGAATATTTTAATAACTATTTAATATAAAATCTATTTTCACCATATTCTTCTTTCCCACAACCTTACATTAAGACCATTTTCATGATTACATATGAGTTTAGACCTATTATTTTCCAAGGCGTTAATTTTAGTATTTTGAGTGAGTTTATTATTAAATATTGGAAAAATAACATGTTTTCACTAATATATGAAAGTGGGATGAGTTATATGATGTTTATAGGTACGTTTTAATACTCCAACCAAGACATATGATGGAATAGAATAAATCCTCTTTTCACATCAATTTCCATTGTCTAGTTTTTAGATGTAAAGTTCTTTAGTGCAACGTATGATGTTATGGAATAGTCGTTACTTTTCTCTTAGGAGAATTGATATCACTTCAAATGGATCAAGGAAACATTTTGTTTCATTGTAAACAACTGTGAGTATTGTTATGTGTATATGTTTGTTTTTGTTGTAAATATTTCAATAGATTTATATGTTGGGTATTGGGGAATTGAGAGTGATGTGAGGGGGGGAGGGACCATAAGATCTTCCTCCTTCATGTGGTTGGCCCGATTCAGTAGAGAATAATTTATTGGATCCATTTAATCTTGGAGCAAACCTCCCTCGACCTAACGAAGCAACAACAAAGTCAATGTTGACTTTGTTGCTCCTACTTTAAATCAAGGGAGGCAATTTGATCAAATATTAGATGCATGGATCCAATAAATTATTCTTGAAACCCAGAGGATATCATTCAGGTATGTTCTGACACTCTCGTAAAAATGCATCTTAGAGTAAATAATGCGCTACAAATATGACTTGTATTGATTTTTTAGATATATATGGAGGTTGAATGATTTTGGCAGGTAGTTTAAGATCTTTTTTCATCGATTGAGGGAAGCTCAAGACTAACAGAGGGTCATACAACTGAAGAGAAACACATGGGGTCAACCATTCCAACTGTATTGTCGACCAATTCATCAGATTAGGTGTGATTTCTCCTTTCATCATAGTATATATAGCCATCAATTATAGTTATGTTTAATGTTTTATGAATTGTTATGTTTGATTGCTAAATTGAAAAATCACCATTTAGGTATGTATAATCTTTTTATTATTTCCTCTAGATATTATGGATCTGTCAGTGTAGTTTTATGGTTCACCAATGGATAAATTCTAACATGAATGTATGGTTCACCATATCCATAGGAAAATGATGATTCCTTTTCCATCCCTAGGCTAACATATTAACCTCATGCATTCAACGACGCATTTCATCTAGAATCAATGGCACATGCCCTCACTAATGTCACCTTACAATTCCCAGTAGGAACGTGCATGGTGGGCATTCCTATTGAGCATAAACAACCAACTCAGTCAATTCACGAGAGTGTTTGCATGCTCTTAATGCAACATATATAGAATTGAATATACACAAAACCTCTTTATCAATACAGATGTATATGGGTATGGGGACAACTAAGGCCTAAGGGGTTAGGATCGAAAGTGTTTTCAAGGATAGAGAAATGGTTAGAGCACCAATATGTGGGTGATGTGGATGCAAGGGTTGCACACAAGGTATATGGATAGTTCACTCATGGCTCGAGTTAATATAGGGTTAAGGATTGAGTATAAGTTATTCCTAGGCTTAGATGGAGCTAGGGGGGTCTATGTCATGGTCTACATCAAGCTCTAGGTCAACGTCTAAATCTATATCTATCTCTATGTGGTGTTCTAGGTCATAGCGTACGTAAAGCTCTAGGTCTTGTGACAGGATATTTGGAGGAATGGAACCTACTAAAATGAATATTATGACCTTTTCGAGGCTTAGAGATTATGAGATTGCAGTGCACCCTTTAAAGTGTCAGATCAGATGAGATTATGATTAGGGTTATATTCTATATTTTCTCGTAAGTGGTGGAGATCTGAAAATGTGATGCAAAGAGAACATCATTTTCATTCAATTCACACAAACATCAAATTCCACTTATTAATTTCAAATTGGTTTTCATATAGGAAGTCAAATTTCCCAAGTATGAGATTCTTCTCATAATGTATGGATCTTGCTTGTGGTATCACATAATATTCATTATGGACTTAAAATCATCACCATATCTAATACCATCCTACCCGCAATATGAACTTTCAATCAACCAAACAACTATAATTATTCATGCACATAATCATTTTGTTTCAACATTCAAAACAACCCAAAAGTCATCTCAAACATAACATACAAATTTTATGAATGCACCACAAATATTCTAACCATATTTATATACCAAATGTTTCTTCCTCTAACATACCCCACTGGTATCAATGACAAACATGTATTCAACCATGAATAAATTGTTTAAACATATAAAATATGTCTAAAGGAATCCTTACCCAATTCTTTCAGAACACATGTTGTTATTAGTTTCCATACCTACACAATTGCCATCACCATATCTTAATGTTATCTAATCAGTTGATGCCTTATGGATTCTCATGTGATCCCTTCATCAACCATCTCAACAAGCATTCTCTTGTTTTTTTCCTTTGCAAGAGTTTTTCTACCATAGGCAACTATATCATCAACATATTTAACCCTTCGTCAGAATGCAACGTTCTTGTTGCAATATCTAGTAGTTCGTGAAATGGTATCAAACTCATGAGTTAGTAACAAATCTATTATTTCATCTTCCCACATATTAATTTCAATGAAAACATAGGCATGCATTCACACCATGCATTCAAATAATTCCTTCAATCATAGCTATGCTTGAAGGAAGTATTTGAATGCATTATTTGGATGCATGGTGTGAATGCATGCCTATGTTTTCATTGAAATTAATATGTGGGCAGATGAAATAATAGATTTGTTACTAAATCATGAGATTGATACCAATATATAACTATTAACATGTAAGTGTGCATGTTCATCATTTCTACATTATCATATTACACATGCACATATATTCAACTTAAAATTAGTTTGTCCTATGAATGTACTCAATCATTCATATTGGATGTCCTTCACAAACTTCATATGTCAAAACATATCTCAAAAATAAAAAAATCAAGAATTCAATCTAGAAGGCGTTAACCCTAAACATGACTTATGGACTTAATAGCCAATTTATGCTCTTGAGGATAGGAAAGGAATGTATTGACATTAGTTACTGAAACAACAACAAAATATCTATTTTCATCAGTGACCTTCATGAATGATATATTTTATGTTATATGCCTTCACTTTCATCATGAAGCTACATTTGTAACAACCATTGAAATACCAACTAACTATTTCATTCTAGGTTTGTTCAAATTCCGACAAAACTTGTAAGACATCCCCATTTTCAATATAAAGATATCCCTTATCTATGCTTCTAATCCACTGCTCCACACATATTATATTGGATTGTTAAGACAATAAAAAGGAATCCATTGGTTGTAAGACTGAGAACTAGGATCTCTGGATATATGACCCCAATTTGTGTGTCTACTTTGTAAGTTTGAAATATTTTGTTTGTTACTAAGAGCATTTATTGTGTTATTGTCCTCAAAAGATTTCAAATTTTATATATCTTCTTTCTCAATATGATGTACATTTCTACATGGTTCACCAATATCCGATGAATAACCTCCCTTGTATTCTAAAACAATTTAACAATTCCAATGACAAAGTCTAGTTGAATCCAAAGTTTATGAAAATAACTAAGTGAATAAGTGCATAATGAATTCACCCAAAGTCATACCTAAATTGTGCAAGATATAATCCAAATCTTTGGAGACTAAAGTTGATATTGATACTAGTAATGCATTCTTACCATTATTGAGTGGATTGAAAATATTTTCCCATGTCATACCCTCTTTGCACTCACAAATTCTTACAAACATCCTAAAATTCTTTTCTAAAGCTCATACAACATTAACACAAAGGCTAAATAATGGTTATTTTCATATGCCAATTTGACAATAAAAAAACTCCTTGCCCATAAATAATGTTCTCTTAAGTTAAGATACAACAAACATATTTCAATGAAAATTATTCTACATAGTTGCATCACATCATCAATTATGTGGTACATATGTTTCTTCAAAAACTACTCCAAATTTGCACAAAACCATTGCTAACAATGGTATAAAGGATGTATAACCTTTATACTCAATAAGATGAGGAACATAAATAGACCTTTGGGAATAGCACGTGTTGATGTGGCACAAAAGTTGATAACAACATAATCTTGTTCTAGAAAGAATCTCCTCCAATCTAGCATATTAATATTATGCATGTTTTCAAGCCCCAAGGACAATGCTTATACTCTTCTATATACCTTCTTATCACATGTGAAAATAATTTTAACAATCCACAACAAGACAACAAATTAATTGCAAGGTGTTTACAAATATTTTATATAAGTGGTTGTAATTATAGGTACAGTGACATGTTTGGGTGTGCTAAGATATTTTTTCATTAGAGGTGATCTATCCCACACACACAAAAAAAAACCTTTGTAACCTCAAGACTTAATATGGTGTTTCTATAAAGAGGTGGAAAATAGTAGGTCAAATTTGACACTAGAGGTGATCACTCCTCTAGTATGTAGAGACTAATAGGAAACACATATATTTCAATATATCAGGGTTGATACCACAATCATGTTGAGTGCTATCCAAAAAAAAATCAAATAACTTGGTGTGTTTCCCATCTATTTTGCTTTGGAGAGGTCTAGGTATGGATAATATTCATGATTTTGATCCCCAATTTGAATGTGGTATCTAGTTTCAACCAATATTCCAAATACAAGTATCGTGTATCTCTTGATCTTGTTCACCTACCTCTGTATGGGATGGGATCAAATGAGTGAAGTTGATATGTTGTCCCTTTCTCATACAATTAAGGCCCAAGATATTTCCTTAGACTATATTCCAGCATAGAGAATAAATCCCTCCAAGTTTTAATCCTTAGGCCTGAGTTGTCCCTTTAGCAAGTTCAAGAAACTATAATCTATAATATATAAGAAACTTTGCATTTTCAAGAAACTATAATCTATGTCTACAATAAATTTGCAATTAGCATTCATGAAGGCTTTGAGGATGTTTTTTTCTTATTCTTTTTCAAATGTTAAACGCCAAAATCATTGTCATTCATTTCCCTTGAGCCCATACAACCCTTAGTGTTGTAATATTGGTTGTGATATCAATTGTAACATACCCAACCACCCATGTACATTGTTGGGATTGTGGGGTACTTAAAATTTTCGTCACATTTTTCTTAATGGAAATGTGTATTCAACACCATAGAGGACATGATGGAGGAGAGAAATCTCAAGTTGAGGACATCCTATCTTCTCTTCATGTAATTTTTGTTTCTAATTCTTTTTCTATAGTTCTTTTGGACTCTATTGATGGGAATATACAATTTGATGCTCATAAAGAACTGAAATCCTTAACATTTGTGAATATTGCTTCTCAAAAATGTGTAAGAAAGGAGCCCAATACTCTTTGTAGTAGGTATTCCATGAGCAAAGCGACTGAAAACAATCATATTTTCACCTAATCTCATCGTACTTGTATTGAATCCACTTCCATATCGTCCTATAGTTGTGATATTAGTTTTCACTTAGTAACCCAACCTCATACATTTCCGCATGCAATCGAGATCGATTCCACCTCCATTATATTGGAAAATAAGAGTTGGAATATTGTCCCTAAGGTTCTGAATTTTGTCCAAAATGAAAAAAATTGCACCATTTTGAAAATATTCAACTACATTATCAAGCAACTTCCAAATATCTCCAAATCCCCATGTGTGGGAAGTCACATTAGAATGGAGGAATTTTGGATGTACTTGAACATGATACAGGCCACCTGGTAAAGATCACTTTTGTTCATTTTGGACATCATAATACCTAGCTTTCCAAAATTAATTAAAACTATTTTTCTTTGAGTTTATACTTGAACAATTTAGTCAAAGGAAAAATGAATGCAAGTTATGTTGTCTTTGTAGCACATTTTCGGATCTCCACCCGTTCCCAAAAAATATAGAATATAACCCTAATCATAATTTGATCTAATCTGAAACTCCAAAGAGTGCATTGCAATCTCACATATTTATGCCTCAAACGGTCATTTCAACTCAGGTGTACTACAATATCATGATGTATGGGCCTCCAAATGGTTCATTGCAATCTCACTATCTCTCTGCCTCCAAATGGTCCTCCTTTACGCAACGATACAATTTTGATCCTTTGGTACAAGATGGAAGCTAAGTAGTATGTATATCTATCTCAAATAGAATAACATGGTTAGATAATAGCCTCTCTTTAGTGCAAGACTCAATATAACCATCATAAACTAGAGGACAACGTAGGTCAAAGGGAGTGAGTTTTTGGGTTATGACGGGGTTGCAAAAATTAGATCTTCCACCGAAAAGATATTAAGATAAAAATACTTTCCTTAACATCCTTATTGTATAAAAAGGTATCAATATGTATTGAATTAGCTAATGAGAAGTGTGAACCAGTCTTTAGCAAACTATATTTGGGGGAAACCCAAAGTTGATTAGATCCATCATTGGGAACTTTAGGCATCTTTTCACATTCTTATGGAAAGAAAATGTCATCCAAATGGTAGGTTCCTAAGGGATCATCCTTTCTCGGTGCTTGGATTAATCCTTGTATATGTTCCTTGGTGGTTGATATAAGTCCCTAGATGTGTCTAGGGCCCCTGTATATGTTCCAGGGAATAGTTGCTTAGTTCTTGGATTGATCCATGGATGTGTTCCTTGGTGGTTGATATAAGTTTGTATATGTGTTATAGGGCCCCTCGATGTGTTCCAGGGAACCATATCCTAATCCATGGGTTGATCCTTGGTATTGTACCTTTGTGGATAAGACCCTAGATGTGTTTTAGGGCCCCCAGATGTGTTCTAGGGAAACCTGGTCTTTGACCATGTAGATCTTGGTGTAAGACCAATATGTGTTGATGTGTGATCTTATTTCTCTCTCTTAGTATGGTCCATGATACCTAGGAGTGCCTATGAATATGGACATGACCACATTGTTGATGGACCCCCTTATGCAATGATGATAAAGTTCATAGGTCATTATGAGACTCATGTGGACATGTTTTTCCATTATGGACCCCACCTTGACATTGTCT
>SNQJ01S0071726.1:0-11241 GCA_010110895.2 Picea sitchensis | reverse complement strand
ATTTCATCAAGAAATCAAAATATGCATTGCTAAGCCTTGTTTCTATCTTATGATCCCTTATTTTTTAGTAGTGCATATTTGCTCATTATAGTCTTCAGACTCAAAATTTAAAATTTCCTAGTCGCAAAATTTAAAAATATCAAGAAAGGAAAAATAATTTGACATTTGTTTTTTAAGTACCTACATGACGTTGGAATTGCGACGTATGGTAGCATCACTTCCATGGAACATATGTCGGAGATATATAACTGGTCGTCGGTTGAGCAAAATTACCATACATTAGAATTGTGACATATGGTAACATCGCTCCCATGGCACATACATCAGAGATATATAGTTGGCCTTCGGTTGAGCGACGTTACCTTAAGTCAGAATTGCGACGCATGGTAATGTCAATCCCATGGCACATACGTCGAAGATATATATCTTAATTTCATGTGAGTGATGTTACCATACGTCGGTATTACGACGTATGGTAACTTCACTCCCATAGCATCCACGTAGTGGAGACCGACGAAATGGGACAACGGAATTCCAATGTCTCTGGCATCGCTGTAGTGACGACAATATGGGGTTTGGACAGTCTATGAGATGACACATGTCCACATGAAACGTCGCAATAAATACAATATCTATGGTGTCGGAAAAGTGAAGTCATGTGAAACAAAATTTGAGGGGGTTTGTTGATTGTCGTTCTCCCGACAATATAAAGTCGCAATTGCGTCGAACGCACCATCAGAATTTGACCCAAATTTACTAGTGTGTGTCACACTTATCCTGACATGAAAATGTGATAAACATGTCCAAACGTCATAATGTGACAAACATAACCCATTGTTGCAATGTGATGTAAACAACCCAATGTTACAATGTGAAAAAAATGTCCAAATGTCACAATCTGACAAACATAGCCCATTGTTGCCATGTGACGTACACAACCTAATGTTAAAATGTAACAAACATATCCCAATATTGCAATGAGACAGGAATTTCACAATGTTATAATGTGATGAACATAACCCACTATCAGGATGTAAATCATAGTAAACCATACTCTTGGTCTTCAACAATAGTCAACAAAGGAAACACTTCATTATAATTTTTTTTTAAACTTAGCAAACCTTCATTTTCATAATGTTTCGAACAAAAACCAACCTTCTCATGTGATGAACATACCTCGATGTTGCAATATGACAAACAAAATAGAGCATTGCAATGTGACGAACATAATAACATCACAATGTGACCAACATAGAAACATCACAATGTTATGAACATATGCCTTATCTTCACAATGTGGCAAACCTATCCTCACATTGCATTGTGTCGCACTTATCCTAATGTAAGAATGTGACAAATATGTCCAAATTTCGCAATGTGATGAACATAACAAATTGTTGCAATGTGATGTATACAACCTATTGTCGCAATGTGACAAACATGTCCATATGTCACAATGTGACAAACATAACACATTGATGCAATGTGATGTACACAACTGAATGTCACAATGTGACAAACATAGCCCAACATTGCAATGAGATAAACATTTCCCAACAYTGAAATTTGATGAACATTACTGAGTATCAGAATGTGATAAACCTATTCTACCTCCGTCATGTGACAAAAAAAAAACTATGTCGCAATGTGACGAAGAAAACCTCACGATGTCAAGTGATGAAGAAAACCTAGTTTGGTTGTTGGGTCACTTTTTTGAACATTTTACATTATCATTTGGCGTGTTTGACTATCCTTACCTCGTTCATATAGCTAGTTATTTCCCCCACTAAAAATTGTTTTTATGTCAAATGACTTTAGGAATATTTAAGAGTTAAAAGTTGTATATTTTATGATATCTTAAGTCTTTATTTGATCATATTCAATTTTTAGAACATATGTTACTAATGATTATTTTCGAGCTATTTCCTTGTACCAATAGTTCACTTCTGGTACCTTGGTTTTGTTTTTATCATACTTCTTCATCTCATGTTGCAAACAACGACCTAGGTTTCAAATATCTAGATGTCATCGTGGTGTGTGTCCCTTGGTTCGTTCCGAGGTCGTACATGGAAGCCTCTAGTTTGGGTCAAGGTTTTTCATTAAAAAAAAGTACCAAATTAGTAGTAGTTAACTTTGAGTGTGATTCCTAATATAATAAGGACGAATCTCAAAATTATGGAACATGGGGTTTGTTCACAAAGGACCAATTTGGATAACATGGGGGAATATTCCTTAGAAGGTGACCAATTTGGCTAACATGGGGGAAGATTCCTTAGAAGGAGAACAACTTGAGAGATAGAGGAAAATATATAATTTTGGTTTTCCCACCTTTGTTGTTTCATCCAGTTTTGAAAATAAATTAATTTGTAAAACCAAATTCGATTTGTAGTTCTGGCTTGGGGAGTTGTTTCTGTTCCTTACGCATTGATACTTTGTATAAATATTCAATCAACATTGTCAGAGAGATCCTCATTATTCTTTGTGGAGATATTTGGATTCATGAAAGAACCGTTGTAAAGTTTTTCATTTAATCTTAATCATAAGGAAGGATTGGTTTTTTGTTCATTGTGTGTGACCACTACTTTAATTCTGTAAGCCTCTCCTACCACACATGCTAGGTGAGGCGCCCCCCCTCAACTTGGTATGTGTTGGTTTATATTCACTTATAAGCATTTAGTTTTTCTCTATAGTATTATGTTTTACAATTTCAATTTAGTTTAGATTAATTTAACAGTAATTGCAACTTGTCTCACATCTAGATACCCTAATGTGTACTTTACTTGTCATTTGATAGATATGATTGATTATAATGTTCAGTTAAGTTAACATTTCATTTTTTGAATTTCTTTTATGTCAATGAAATTTAATGTACTTTGTTTTATTACAGTTATTGGAACTCGTTGAGAGATGAACTCATATATTGGAACACTTTGAGACATGAAATCATTATTTTGAAGGGTACAAGAACACTTGGGAGGAATAGAGTACCTTGAGCCCTTACTAAGAGTAGTTCTTGATAGGGAAATACCTGGTTCTTTTGTTACCTTATTTTCAATAAATACATATGTTAAAATGAATGGCACTGAATCTTCCATAGTCATAATTACATAGAGACAAATAATCCAAATTCAGGAGTGAAGTCCCTCCAATAAAGACTTCTCACATATGACATAATAATTTACATCTTTAGTTTGTATATATCATCATTACCTTTCTAATATCACAATTCCAGTACTACATCGAAAACATTTGAAGGATTTAAACTCTTTTGTTGACTTATTTCGGTGATATCTTTAATGGTATGCATTTTCATAAAATTTAAAGTGTACTAATTAGAACTCATCTAGTTTCATAAGTTAATAATGTCTCATGTGTAGTTCTACACATACTATACATATTGACATAGTATGCAGTGCCATGTTCATCTTGATATAAATCTATGAATGTAATATTAGGGTTTTTGAGGTTTACTTTTGATTTAGTTGGATTGATATCTATCATTTAGTTTTAGTCATTGCACCTTGAAGTGTGTTTTTTTTGGCATCATTTGCTAACATAGACTAGTATAGGCTCTCTTGCTTCATTTCTTGTGTTTGCACCTCAAAGTATAATAAGTCCACATTTTAATGTCATGGATTTAATACATAAAAATAACCCCACATTTTTGTTGTTGTTTCAGGGTAGCTACTAAAGGGATTAGAGTGCTTATAGTTTTTGTTTCTACACCCAATTTTGTTGCACCAACATTTAAGACTTGGAGGAGGAGAAACGGTAATATGCAAAGGCACCCTCGCATCTGAATTTCTCCAAGGGTTCTATCCCACCACATTCACTTTAGGGAGCTTTTATGAGCCCTTTTCATGCTGGTTCAATGTATCTTCTTTTAGTTTAATGTAGTGAAAATAAAAGTTTTCTTTAAGTAGTGTGCTTTCATTGATTTCATTTATTTCCCTATTTTTAAGGTGGTGTAAGAGACCCATGCACTAATCCATGTTGCAAGATAGGGATTATCAACCACTAACAATAATTAAAGAATGTTCAAGAATGTAAAGAAAGATGTTACTCCGGGAACTCTCTCAAATCCTAGGAACATTGGAAAAATCCGTGTCTAAGGAGGAACAAATGAGGAGCATATATACCATCCTGGAAAGTGGTCCAAGAGAGAATCTTTCATGAGCAGCATCAAGAAGCTCTAGAAGAGGAAAAAAAGACATCGACAACATTTCATGAAGAGCAGTGAAAGGAAATTGATAATGAGGACATTCTACCATTCCTCGCATCAAATCCTTTATGTGCTTAAGAGATCAATCAATAAATAGTAGAAGACCTGAATGTCATGACGAAGGAGGACATACAAATAAGTTGTAATGAAAAATCAAACTAAGGGAAACATGACTACATAAGGAGGACATACAAATCATTGCTAATGAAAAACAAAACCAAGGGAAACATGACTATATTGAACTTTGGTTATAGACAACAATCATGATGAGGCATCACTGTATCCTTCAATATTTCCTGACATCATCGCAATCAAAGAAACTGGTCTTTCATGTTCGGGTACTTATTAAAGTATATTTTTCAAACCTAAATGTGAGTACATTTGTAATCTTGTTATGCGCACGGTTACATTTTAAATACTCTTACACTCAAGAAAATTCTTTATTTTTTTAATTGCAGTAGGACAATGTAATAAATAAATAAATAAAATAGTAAAGAGGAAAATAAGTTGAAAATCGGGAAATCCTCGACCATGACTCACAATAAATTATGCATTCAATTTTTTGTTCTAGAATGTACTCTTCAAATCATTATATTTGTTCTCATGTTAGATGATTTGGGATTCCTTAAGATTCAACTTTAGACAAATATGGAGCCATCAACTCCAAGGTATTCCTTAAGATTCAACTTTAGACAAATATGGACCCATTAACTCCAATACATCATCTGGGATGTAGATTAGATATGTTTATAAGTAGCTTGGAACTTCCATACATCAATGACAACCGTGGAAATTCATATCATCAAGGTCTCTTATATTTTGGAAGTTATGAGATATAGTTAGTTTAGTTTTTAAGATTTCTTCATGCTTTACTTCAATTTTTTATTTGAAATTATTGATGCAATTTACCATAAGCCAATACCAAAATCTAACATCCCCTATAAACTTGTTATGACCTCTCTCACTGATGCCTAGAAGTTGGCACATATACAACCATTAAATATAGTAGGGCCATTTCCTAGTATATTTGGTATCACTTTTTAGTCGTTTAGACATACACTCTTGAATCTGGTGACAACAAATTCCTCTAGAATTAGGATTTTAGATCCTATAATCCAACTTTGGTTGTAACCAATAAGACCAAGTTAGGATATGTATAGGAGTTCATTTAATAATCAATTTCTTGTGTAAATACATATAAAATCATGTAAGCCCATAGAGTCAGATGATATGTATTAGTGAAGTTGTTGTAATCTCCATTATATGAATAATAAGACAATTGATACCTCTGCTTGGTGGATGTAGCCCAACGTTTGGGTGAACCACATGAAATCTCTGTGTTTCTTATCTGTGTGATTGTTGATTATCATATGTGAATTTTTATTTCCGCATTTTCAATTCTAGCAATTGGTATCAAAGCTACGTTGGAGATTCGTGAGGCGAGATCAGTGCTGCAAGATCGTGATTTGAGTAGGTGTCGCAAGTGGGAATTGAGTAGAAGGTCATCAACTCTCCCTAGGCATTATTAGAGGCACGTCGACGTACTTACACTTATGAAATTCCATTTTTTGGAAAACTTGCGCACCTTATTCATGCATCACAGAGCGTCGTCTCTCCCCCATCAATAGTGAAGGAGACCTAGCGCTCCCTTTCAATAGTCAATGGAGCGTCAATCTCCCTTAAGAAACATTCACATGTTTTTTATGAAGTTAAATACAATATTTGGAATTAAATATTGTGGAGGAATTAAAGTTATTTTTCAAAAAATGAATTTTCTTTTTCAAAAGCGTGGAAAAGTCAAGTCAACTCGATGGATGTTTTAAAAGGTTTTTTATGGAGTAAAGGTATAAAGTAAAAAGTAAAGGTGAATTTTATTTTTTATTTTTTAAGAGGTGAGGTTAGTAAAATAAATATTTTTTATTAAAACTTTTATTAAACCTTTTGGAGTTTATACCATTATTCCGCCACATATTTTTTAAATGGATTGGTTATTATAAGAAGTGGTTTTGGAATTTTTCCCTCTACTAATGGATAAAACTCAGAGTGGTAAATTCAAAATCGAGAAGTTCAATGGCAAGAACAATTTCGAGATCTGGAAGGTTAAGATGCACGATCAGCTCGTGCAACAAGGTGTGGTGAAGGCGCTTTTGGGAAAAGCAAAGAAACCCATGACCATTTTAGATGAAGAATGGGATGAGATCGATGCGAGAGAATTGAGTACCATATGTCTGTGTTTGGCCGATGATTTTTTGTTCAACATTGTTGTGGAGAAGACAACAATCAATTTGTGGACAAAGATGGAAATATTGTATACGACGAAATCATTGATAAACAAGATCTTCCTGAAAACACAATTGTACAGTTTGCACATGAAGGAAGGTACGAAAATAGTTGATCATTTAAATACTTTTAATACTTTTTTAGTCCAGTTGACTAGCATGGGAGTGAAATTCAAATATGAAGATAAGGCAATTACATTATTGTGTTCTTTTCCCAAGTCATGGGATGACTTTGTTACCTCTATTAGTTTCAGCACAACAAAAAGTATTGAGTTTGATGTTATTGTTGGAGCTTTACTGTCTGAGGAAACAAGGAATAAATCCAATTCAGAAACCTCTACATATAAGGCGATGATGGTCAGAGGAATACCTAAATAAAGAGGACAGGGTGAGAGGGATTTCTATCCATCAAAGTCAAAGGGAAAGAAGAAAAAACTTAAGTGTTGGTTTTGTGGAAAATCTGGACACCTCAAGAAGGATTGTTGGAAGAGACAACAAGCCTCCAAGAAAGACCCTCCAAAAGAGATGAAGGAAGAAAATGCAACTGAAACACGTTCATCAACATGTTCAAGTATGTATGATGAAGTTTTATCAATTAGTATTGGTTCACGTCATGATCAACAATGGTTATTAGATTCTAGTGCTTCAAATCACATGTGTCTTCATAGACACTGGTTTTTTACTTACCAGTCTATAGATGACATAATTGTTTACATGGGAAATGATATCATGTAAATTTGTGGGAATTGGTAGCATTCGAATTAAGATGTTTGATGGATTTGTTAAGATACTAACTGATGTGAGACATGTACCTGAGCTTAGTAAGAACCTAATCTCTTTGAGAGTCTTAGATACTCGAGGATACAAGAGTGTTGTTCAAGGTGGAGTTATGAAAGTCTACAAATGAATCCTACTGCTCATGAAGGTGAAGAAGGTTGGAAACCTGTTTCTCTTAGAAGGAATAACCGATTCAGATCATGCGACAACTGTATCCAAGAATGACAGTGATGTTGCTCGACTGCGGCATCAACGGTTGGGCCAGATGAGTGAAAGAGGATTGAAGGTATTATCTGATCACATGTTACTTCCTAGTCTAAAGTCTTTAAAGTTAGATTTATGCAAGCACTGTATTTATGGAAAATAGATTAGGCAAAAATTTAAAACCAGAAGACAGAATAGAGAAGGAATCCTTGACTATATCCATTCTGATGTTTGGGGACCATCCCCTACTGTTTTGTATGGAGGATCATCATATTTTGTAACTTTTATAGATGATTTATCTAGGAATGTTTGGGTCTATATGTTAAAAAGAAAGTCTGATGTATTTACTGTTTTCAAGCAGTTTAGAGATTTGGTAGAAAAGAGCACTGGTAGGTCCATTAAATGTTTAAGAACTGATAATGGTGGTGAATTTACGTCAATGGAATTTGATAACTATTGAAAGGAGTTTGGGATTGATAGGCACAAAACCGCTGCCTATACTCCTCAATAAAACAAATTTTTTGAGCGCATGAACAAGACTCTTCTAGAGAGAGGAAGCAGTATGCTTAGTAACGTGAACTTGCAGCAAGAACCATGGGTAGAAGCAGTAACTACAACTTGTTATCTGGTGAATTGATCACCATCAACAACAATAGAGTGAAAAATTCTAGAAGAGGTATGGACAGGTCATCCTTGTAATTATTCTAATCTTAAAGTTTTTTGTTGTGAAGCCTATGCTCTAATTCTGAAACATCATTGTTCTAAACTAGATCCAAAATAAAAAAAGGCTTATCTTTGTTAGATATGGTGATGGTATTAAGGGGTACAGGTTGTGGGATCCTACTTCCCACAAGATCACCATTAACATAGATGTAATATTTGATGAATCATCTCTCATCAAATTAGATGTAGATGTTCAAATGAAATAGGAAGAAGTACCTAAGTATCAACAAATTAAGTTTGAAACCAATTCAAATAGAGATGAAAGTGAACATGAACAAGTTTTTGAAGATGTTCATGAAGAGTTTCCTGTAGAGGAAGACATGGTTGATGATAATAATCAACAGAATGTGGATGAGCCACAAACTTCCCTAAGGAGGTCTATGAAGGTTAGAAATCCTCCAAGAAGGTATGATGTTTTTGTTTCGTCAGTTTCTTTAAGTACTAAATGATGATTAACCTTCATGCTATTAGGAAGTTGTGAAGGGTTCTAACAGTGATAAATGGAAAGAAGCAATGAAGGATGAAATGAAGGAGTTAGAGAGGAATGTCACATTGGACCTGGTAGAACATCCAAAAGATAGAAAAATTGTAGGTTTCAAGTGGGTCTACAAGATGAAGAAGGGCGTTGATGATAAGGTGTAAAGGTACAAAGAAAGGTTGGTTGCGAAAGGGTATTCTCAGAAACAAGGTATTGACTTTCATGATATTTTTTCACTAGTTGTTAAGTCTATTTCAATTTGAATTGTGTTAGCATTAGTTCCATTACTTGATTTGGAGTTGGAGCAACTAGATGTTAAGACTGCCTTCTTACATGGGGATTTGGATGAGGAAATTTGCATGGAACAACCTTAAGGATTCGTTCAAAATCACAGCAAGAAATTTGTTTGTAGGCTTAAGAAATCATTGTATGTTCTGAGGCAGTTGCCCATACAATGGTATAAGAAATTTGACTATTTCATGGTGAGCCAGAATTATACAAGGAGTGAGTATGATCATTGTGTCTACATTAATAAATTGAATAATGGCATATTCATTATTTTAGTATTGTATGTTGATGATATGCTTTTAGCAAGAAAAAAAATAACTGAGATCAATAGGTTAAAGGCTCAGATGGCTAGGACATTTGATATGAAAGATCTAGGAGCAGCAAGGAAGATTTTGGGCATGGAGATATCCAGAGACATGAGAAATGATAAGCTTTGGTTGTCACAATAGAAGTATATTGAGAATATAATTTTCAGGTTTGGTATGAACGATGTGAAACCAGTTTAAGTCCCTTTGGCTTCCCATTTTAAGCTTTCATCAAGTTTATGTCCTAGTACAAAAGAAGAAAAGGAATATATGTCTCGAATTCCATATGCTAATGTAGTAGGAAGTCTAATGTATGCGATGGTTAGTACAAGGCCAGACATTTCACATGCAGTTGGGGTTGTCACCAGGTATATGGAAAATTGAGGTAAAAAGCACTAGAAGCAGTGAAATAAGTGCTTCGGTATCTGAGGGGCACAAGTTATTACTATATCACTTATAACAGTGGTTGTGAATTAGTCTGTGGATATGTTGATTTTGATTTTGCACGTGATTTGGACAAGAGAAGGTCGACTTCACGGTATGTCTTTACTCTTGCAAGTGGAGATATTAGTTGGATGTCAAAGCTACAAAACATTGTTGTTTTATCCATTACAGAAGTAGAATAAGTAGTTGCTTCACATGCTTGCAAAGAGACAGTTTGGTTGAAAGGTTTGTTTGGTGAGATTTGAAGGATGTAGGACAAAGTAAATTTATAAAACATATACCTATCAAGTAAAGTAAAATAAAACATATACCTATCAAGTACCATTTTGTAAGACAGGTCATTGATGAAAGTGGAGTCTCTCTTGAGAAAGTGCACACAAAAGAGAACTCTGCATACATGTTCACAAAACCAGTACTTTTAGAGGAGAAGCTACGATGGTGCTTGGCTTCTCTTGGCTTGAAGAAAAGGTAATGAAAGGAGCAAGGTATCGGGTTAATTGTTGTAAAGGTGGAAATTGTTGAATCTTGTGACAACAAATTCCTCCAGTATTAGGATTTTAGATTTTATAATCGAGCGTTGGTTGTAACCAATAAGACCAAGTTAGGATATTGATATGAGTGCATTTAATAATTAGTTTCTTGTGTAAATGCATATAAATTCATGTAAGCCCGTAGAAGTTGTAATCTCCTAAATAATAAAACAAATAACTCTGTTTAGTGGAAGTAACCTAAGGTTTGGATGAACCACGTAAAACCTAAGATTTGAATGAACCACGTAAAACCTAAGATTTGAATGAACCACCTAAAATCTCTGTGTTTCTTATCTATATGATTGTTGATTATCATATATAAATTATGTTTTCAGCATTTACAATTCTAACATACACCATCTAATATATTCAANATTTGAATGAACCACGTAAAACCTAAGATTTGAATGAACCACCTAAAATCTCTGTGTTTCTTATCTATATGATTGTTGATTATCATATATAAATTATGTTTTCAGCATTTACAATTCTAACATACACCATCTAATATATTCAATGTATACCCTTTAAGATTTAATTACGTCGATAGGCGTATACCTATTGGCAATGGGAAGAATTAATTATCTTTTAACCTTAATGATCTTTTAACCCTAATCTGATGGATAAGCATTCAAGATGCGGGCATATTCTTAGTCGTCCTCCAAAATGAATGAACCAGATTTATTGCTCATAACTTCCGTGCATTTATAAAGACATCCCTTAACATGTTTACTTTTTCCACGACCTCCACGCATAACACAGAGCGGCGCCACGACCTCCACGCATTACACAGAGCGACATGCATCCACCCATGGGGAAGGGCGTTTAATGGACAGCCGCATGCACGTGCGACTTGAACCGCCACACAACGACCCATACTCATTCTCTGTCTTATTTCTTATTCCATTACACTAAACAATTACAGGTTTGCGAATTGAAGTTTGTTTTTTTGCATGCAGCGAAGGATTACAGCGAAAAGAAGGATCTCTGC
>SNQJ01S0071725.1:85628-97176 GCA_010110895.2 Picea sitchensis | reverse complement strand
CTAGTCCACCTTACATTGAATGGCTTCCACTATTATCACTATGTACCCTCTGCCCCCCCCCACTACCTCTCTAGCTACCTTACATTCCATCCCCCTTATGAAAGCGTTGTCCTCAATGCTTAATGTACAACCATATACGAGGATCCCATGGATAAGTGTGGACCATAGTGTTGAAGTAGACTAGAGAACTAGGGTCCCATTGAGAAATGGAAGCCACCATGTTGAAGTAGTCCAAACGCCATTGTAAACCAAGTTCCCATGTCCAATTCTTCATGTGAACCCCACATAGAATATATCGTCACCTAATAACCAACTGAAAATGATGCTCCCAATACTAACACCTATCATGTGGATCCAAATAAGAATTTCCATCCACATAGTGGGAGATGATCAAAGATGAATCTAGAAGGAACAATACCATTGTAGAATATGCAGGCTGGATGCTAGTAACTAGCTCCTAGTGTGGAACATTGATGTTCTCTACAGAAGGTGGAGTAGAGTTATCAAATAAAATATGGAAGTGGTTGTCATCCCAGAAATGACAACTATCCATATACCAATCATCGCAATCGGCCTCAAAATCATACCAAGCATATATTTCTTGATTATATTCATCCATGAGGTCTGCCATAGTAAATTTATCTTGCATGTTATACAATGAATCTTGAATACTACGAAAACTATCATTGAGGTCATGTGTGAGGCCATCCAATCTGACATTCAATGTCTCAAACAATTGGACTTTGAATGTTTCAGTAATATGTAGAATTTATTTGAGGGTTTGAGAAGAAACAACCATCTAAGCACCCTATGAACTTTGCAGTCCCACCTCCGTCACGAAAAAACACGAAAAATAGAATAATAAATTATTACAGAAAATCGCGGCGTTTTCCGAAAAAACCCTGAAAAACTGTTGAATTTAAAATGCTCATAACTTCACTTCCCGGACTCCGTTTTGGCTGATTATTTTTTGAAATTGGGTGAAATTATGAGAGGAACTCAGATCTGTAATTTGTTTGGGAAAATTCATCCTCTAGATGCTACAGAAATAAAAAAAAAAAAACCGTACTGTCATCCGCGAAAAAAAACCCCTAAAAATTGCAGATTTTAAAACTTCAATATCTTGACTTCCCGGACTCTGTTTCAGACAATTTTTTTTTTAAACTTGGGTGTTTTTATGAGAGGAACTCAGATATAAAACCTATTTATATAAATTTTTCACATGAATATATCGAAAGTTTCTGTAATGTCACGGCCTTCTTTTTTTTTTCTCCAAAAAACAAATCTGCAAAAATAAAAAATATTTGCCCACAATGTCTGTCAAGGAAAGTGATCTGATACCAATTGTTAAAAACCAAATAATTGAATACATAAATACCACAAAGATTCATAGAACAATATAGAAAGACACAACTTTATTATAGAAACCCTTGAGGTAGGGCAACACCATACAATGGATCCTATTACGGAAGGGATCCTCTCCTGTTCACTTGCCTCTTCGAGGGGGCATCTTTCTATCGAGTTACCGCTCCAAATACAATACTTTTATTTTTGTCCCATTACATTGCTTGAACCCCTTTATATATTTCTACCATCACCTAAGAACATTCTAGAGGAGGAATCTTCTAGAAGTAGAACCTTCTAAGAAGTCCTCTTACATTTATTATATCTAATTACTCATTTATTATATCTAACTACCATAGTGGGCCTTATTTAATAATATAGTCGACCTAGTCCACCTTACATTGAATGGCTTCCACTATTATCACTATGGGCCCTCTGGGCCCCCCCACTACCTCTCTAGCTACCTTACATTGCATCAGTATATGTTGAAAGTTTTCTTGAATAAAAATTCCAAATCTTTGTTCTTCCAAATCATAGTCAATATTGTAAACCAATTGAGAATGCGATTAATATACCAACTCCATAGTCAGTACTATACTTTTTGAACATCCTACAAAGATTCATCCTTGCATTAAAAATAGGTATAAACGTCTTAAAATTCCACCTATACTTCATGATTTTCCTAAGAATTATTTTAAGTCTCTCTCTAGATTTAATGGAGAAGATGATGTTTTAGTAGACAAGCACATAGTAGCTTTTGAAGACTTCACGAATTACTTATATATTCAGTATGATTTCTTTATGAGGATGTTCACTCAGTCTTTGCAAGGGGAATTTAGAAAATGGTTAGAGACTTGGCAATTGATTCCATTAGTTCTTGGACTAATTTTCATGATCTTTTCTTGCACAAATAGGATTAAAGTAAAACTCATCATCAGTATCTCTCTAAGTTCTATGCTATAGACAGAAGGAAACACGAAACTGTTACAAAGTTCAATAGAATATTTAAAAATTCATATCACAATTTTCTTGTTGATATTTGGCCTTCTGATGCTACTGTCAAAGTGTACAATACAATAGAACATCATCCTAATTTGGCCTTTTATTTCAGAGAAATGAAGTCTCAAACATTGGAACAAATGTTTATTGATGAGGAGGAGATAGAGAATAATTTGTGGGCTTATGGGAAGTTGCCTAGTCAAATTATGAATAAAGGTGTGACTTCATAGAATCATAAAAAGGAAAGGAGACAAAGACAATCATATGTATATATTTCTATAGTTCAAAATATTGAATGTCAGCAGAAATCTTGTGCCCTCAAAGGAATGAAGATGGAATACATGAAAATTTGAAATCAAAAAAATGTTGTTCCTTTAACAGTAGATGATTATTTGATAAATGAATGGAAGGATGATTTAGTCATAAATTTCTCTGGTGATTTTCAAGAAATTTGTACGGTAGTTGCATTTGATCAAAAGATGATAAGTAAATTGTTGCTCATAATCATTCATAAGAAGATACAACCCTTCTTCTCGTTTTGAAAGATAAAAATAAAAAAATCTATTCAACAGATGGAGGCCTCTTCTTTCAAAGATGGTCATGAGTTACAACTATCTTCTACAGTTTTAAGAATTTTGGTACATTGTAGAACTCACACTTGTTTTGGGGCACCACCCCTCATCAGTGGCCAGGTAGTGTTGTACGTTTTGTGTGTCACTACAAAGGAACTAAGAAAAACATCTTAAGATATGACTGTTGTAGCCACCTAGTGCAGGTACCCTTTCAGGTCCCTTTTTGAATAATACATCGCAAAATGCATGCCTATTTCGAGGTGTTACCCCTCATCAGTGGCCAGACAGTATTGTACATTCTTTTTGTCACTACAAGGGGCCTAAGAAAATCATCTTAAGTTATGGTTGTTATAGCCACCCAATGCAGGTACCCTTTCGGGTCCCCTTTTGAATAATACATCACATAACTCATGCATGTTTTAGGGCGCTACCCCTCATTAGTGGCCAAACAATGTTTTACATTTTCTGTGTCATTGCAAAGGGCCTATAAAAAACATCTTAAGTTACAGTTGTTGTAGCCACCTAGTGCAAGTACCCTTTTGGGTCCCCTTTTGAATAATACATCACAGAACTCACACCTGTTTCAGAGCACTACCTCTCATCAGTGGCCAAATAGTGTTGTACGTTTTGTGTGTCACTACAAAGGGATTAAAAAAACATCCTTAAGTTACAACTTCTATATCCATGCAATGAAGGTACCCTTTCGGATCCCCTTTTGAATAACATATCACAAAACTCATGCTTGTTTCGGGGAACTACCCCTCATCAGTGGCCAGATGGTGTTATACATTTTGTGTGTCATTGTAAAGGGCCTAAGAAAAACATATTAAGTTATGGTTGTTGTAGCTACCCAGTGAAGGTACCATTTTGGGTCCCCTTTTGAATAATACATTGCATAAATGATGCCTGATTCGAGGTGCTATCCCTCATTAGTGGCCAGACAGTGTTGTACATTTTTTGTGTCACTGCAAAGGGCCTAAGAAAAACATCTTAAGTTACGTTGTATTTCTTAATTTCCATATATTGAGTTTATTTTTTAACATTGTTGTAATGAATAACTTGAGTTAGATATAGAACATACAGAAGATTGTTCCTACAATAGTGAGGAGGAGCAAGAATTTTCTAAAGTAATTTTGAAAAAGATGTCAATTATGGATATATTCATGAAGATTTTCAAGAAGAGATAGTGCTTTCTTCCACACCTATTGATCAAAACCAAGATTGTGTTGTTGAAGGTTATGTAAATCTATTTCATGGTAACACTGATGATGTCTCTAAAATTTCTCATATGAATGAATTGTTTCCCCTTGTTTTTGATGAGCAACCTGCTACTCAATGGCTTGTTTATGAGGAATATAATTATGATATTTATAAGTCTGCTCATACTATATTCTCCAATAGTGAGTTTTTTTTATGAATATAAAGTTTAAGAAGATGTACATATTTCTAAATCATTATCTACATAAATTCATAGAAGCTCACTTATTTATGATAATTATGATGAATGTGATGTTGAGTTTCGACAACCAATAATATGTATTTTTACTGTAAGCTTTGATCAGCAGTTTCATAAGAATAGGAAGACTATATTTCATGAAGAACCAGCCCCTATATATGACAGTTATGAAACAAAATCAAAACATGGCATTGAATAAGCTATTCAACAAGACCTAGTGTAAAATACACAAGTGCAAAGGCTTTACCTTTTTAAGAAAACAAAACATAAGGGAGGATGAGAAATTTGTTAATGATCAAGAGCTACAAAAATTATTAAGTCTTTAGAATTTTTGGATTTTGAGTCTTCTAATGATATATTACTACTCTTTGATTTGTATCATCATTTTGTTGTCATTAATTCTTATAAAGAGTTATTTTTCCAAGAAGAACGTCAACACATACACGAAGATTTTGTTTCATCGGTTGTAATGAAGCTTATAATATTCAAGATTTGTTTCAAGGAGGATGAGATGATCACTATTTTAGTGGATCTATAGATAAAGAAGAGAAAAAAAAAAACTATGCAATGACAGTCCTTTTGTGCTAACAAAGAACAAGTATTTGTTGTTTATCAGAAGGAAGTACTAGCGGGTAAAATCATGAAGCTAGGTAACACTTTCGTGACAATCGGGTCTCCAAAATTTCTAGCGGCAATTTTTCGGCCAAAACAATGATGTTAGGAATTTTTTCGACCGAAAATTTGCACGTCAAATTTGACGGCACCCTCCAAATTCATGTACAATGTTTTTCTGATGAATTATTTTCCCATGGTAAGCATATTTCGCCCGAAAGACTTTTCGGCCGAAATGTTTATTTTTAACGGATTCCATTAAAAACTAGGTTTCGGCCGAAAGAATATTTCGGCCGAAAACCTAAAAATGGGACTGTTTACAGGAAACTGCAAATTCTCTCCATCTTACTTCATCTTTGGAGGTAGCGGACTCCTACAAATACCGAGAATTTAGTTTCAAAATTGATACCAACATTTTTAAAATTGAATTTACTTTCATTGGGTATAACTTGTTTTCATTTTCATTGTTTATGTCTAATTTTATAAAAAAAATCACTGCATAATATTTTTAGATGAGATTATGATTTGGTGAAATGAAAAATCCATATCTCTAAAAATACACTGTGGAAAATTATGGAAAATTTATATTCATAATCCTTAAACTGTTCTCTTCAAAAGGGTATTTTTAGATTTTACTTTTAAGTAAAAATTAAGATAGATACAAGGTGTAGAAAAACACGTGTTTAAAATCTGCAATGTTTTCATCTTGGTCAACTTCAAATAATTATAGAAATTATAATATTCATCCGTTAGATTCAAAATTATAGTCATAATAAAATAGAGTCTATGTAGATTGTTGTAGTATATTTCATTTCTTAAAAACACAAGTTTAATACATTGTTGTGGAAAAAAATAACTCATTATCATTCCTTTCATGTTCAAGGAACATACTGTTAAACAATTGTCAAATTGACATATCAAATCTTGATAATAAAAAAATTGAAAAATAGTCATTGGAAAGATAACAAAATTCTTCACAAGTTTTGTTTTTACTGTAAAATGAAATTCTAAATAAAAAAAATACTTTTGTATGCCGGAAGTTGAAGAACTTGTGAAAATACAGTTTTGTTTGTCATAAAACAAGCAAAAGTGTTACCCATCTTCATGATTTTACCTAGTAATATTTCATGTTTTTGAAGACTTTGTTGCAGTTTTCTTATAATCATCAGGAGAAGAAGGCTTTGAAATATTCAGTTATCATGAGTATCGATTCAAATTTCATTTTGAGCCGCCATTATTCAAATGTTTTCTTTTGTTAATAAAAGTTGAAGGAATGGTTCAATTAATCAATCAAATGCTTTTGTGGTTACAATAGAAGCATGATTTTACCTAATCAGAGCAATTGAGTATATTAGAATAGGATTTGATTGTACATAAATAAGCTCACAGTTTGAGCATTTAATTCAGTTTTTAGTTTCAATTTTGAGTACAGGTTTTGAGTAATTGGTTTTCAGTTTGAGCATAAATTTTGGTTTTAGTAGTCAGGGATATGACTTTAGGAACAGGTTTCCAGGAAATGGTTTTAGAGAAGGTACAGACATTTACAAGAATGGGGCTTCAATAAGTGAAGGAACCTAATCTACATTTATTAAGTTCCTCATAGGGAGACACTATCTCAGATGGAGCCCATTGTTGTAACATAAAATGACTTTATCAAAAATATTCCAATACTTGCGCTAAACCCACAAATTTCTCGTTACCTCGAAATTCCAATCTGATTTTATCAGGCAAAAATAAATATAAATTGATGGCCCTTATTGAATTGTATCCTGTGAAGTGTACTAAGTTTGGATCATCGAACACTGGGCCACCTAGATTCAACTCGGTCAAAATTTGTTTCTTATTGATTCTGGTTTGATTTCAACCGGTCATCGGGACACCAGGCCACCTGGAGTCGACTTAGCCAAATTTTGTTTCTTATTGATTCTAGTCTGGTTTCAAATGACCACCAGGACACCGGGCTAATTCGACACCACTCAAGGATAATTTTCAAACGCCAGACAGTTCATAGCACCAGGCACTAGACCAATCAGGCCATCGATCCAACTGGCCACTGGGATAACTAGACATTGCACCACTGCTAATATACAGTAACCAGGACAACCAACCATCAGAGGTTTAGGATCATCTGGCCAACCAGGTATCATGCCAACCATCCACCGGGTTATTAAGACTAGTCTTGATCAAGGGTTAAAATCGTTTTGGTTGAACTAGGCCCTATAACCAAAAGTTAATTCTTTATACCAATCAAGTAAAGTTCCACAACTAAACCAACCACACACAAATAATATGGGAATTTTTTTTCATTATAAATCTATTGAAAACAAGTTTCATAATGCATGTGGGACAAATCCCTAACCTCGATAATTGACGGTCATTATTTCCTCCGATACTCATCTGACAGTCACTGAGCTTTATTTTTTTGCAAAGAAAAATTTGGGTTTCGATGGCCCATTGGGAAAACAAGAATTCAGCAGGGATGTTGAAGTTTCAACAATATGCATAGTTGGATATGGTACAAGGTGGCATAATGAGCTTATATGAAGGAATAGATGAATTTATGCGGGATTGATCTCCACTAAATCAAAATTTTGATTGCAATGGGTGTCATTATACTATTGTTGTATTAGAAACACCTTCTCGAAAGAAATTGTGGACCGTAGATTCACTTAGGATTTAATTTGTAAAAATAGTAAGCTAGAAGGCTATAAGAGGAACAATTTTAGTGAGAAATGAAGGGGGTTAGCAAGTTAGATATTGTTAGGTAGTGTAGGCTAGGTTTTTTATAATGAGCCTAACATTGACTATAAATTTTCTGAGTTTGAGGGAACCATTCATGGATTCACCTCTCATTTATGTAGAGCCCTATCTTCTTCTCATTTTTCTGTATTAAGCTTCTCATGTTACATTTGTGTTATTTTCTCATCATTTGAATGAAGTTGCAAACAAAAATTTGGTACGACCACCATTGTTGTTAATCAATCAAGAGATTGTATAATGTAAGTTGCAGGCTATATTTGTGTGAGTTGAAGATAAATAAAATACAAATTGTGTTACATTTGGTTTTATCATCTTTATTTTGCATGAAGTGTTTATGTAGATAAAGAGTTTCATATTATAGGAATTTGAATCCATTTCAACCAAATTTTTTGTTCCTTCAATATACATATTTTCATACATATGCTAGTTACTTTTATAAGTGTTATAATGTTGGATTCATTATCATGCCAAACTTTTTCACTTATCAATTTGTTGGATTCATTGTTTTATATGCCCAACAAACCATTCTTTATTCATTTCAATTTTACAGTGACTTCCTCACTTACTACCAAGATTTTGATTAATTGTTTTCATCATTTTCTTCCATCTACCATCAACATATTTGGTTCTATGTTGAATGATACTCTGTGCCCAATGGAAAGGCCTTCAGTCTAAGAGGTTACAATTTCTTAATTTTAGTCACTTTTCATTCAATCCTCAACCATGTTTATCCTTTTCTTTATTCATTTAAATCTGGCATGATGAGCTTAATGTTGAAGAGATGTTTCTTAGTGACAGTGGGAAGCCAACCATATTAAATCTCATGAGGGATCCCCCTCTATCCAAAGATCTAACTTGAGGTCAAAAGTAGGTTTTGAGATTCCTTGGCATAGTTCCTGAGCAGTCGGGAACATCTCAAGGTTACAACAAGGTGAACAAAAAATAACAGATTCCTTGGGGAAAAGGCCAAGACAACATCTTTGTTGGGGATGTGAAGGAGACCACTTGTATAAGTATTTTCCTCACAAGGGAGATAGGATGAGGACTATGCATATCATTGAGAAAGATGATATAGTAGACGACGTGGGCATGAGCATGTCAAGGATTTATGCAGACTTTGAAAATAGACAAGGAGACTACCAATCCCACATGATTGAGTTAGAAGGTAAGATTGATAATCAACCCATAGCTATTTTGATTGATTTTAGAGCTATTCATATCTATATAAATCCAAAATTAGTTGAAAGATTTAAATTGAAGAGATGTAAGCATGAAAAGTCTTGGTTGGTTCAACTAGCCACTAGAACCAAGAGGAAAACCAATTAACTTGTCAAGGATTTCTCAGTAAACATGAATGGATTCAACACTAATGAAGATTTGAATATCATACCACTTGGGTCATATGATTGCTTAATTGGTACAGATTGGTTGGAAAAACATTGTGTTGTCCTAGATTGCTACAATAAGTCTTTCACACACTTTGATGAGGAAGGGAATTCAAGGATGGTGCAAGGTATTCCAAGACCTATATCCTTCAAAGGGATTTCATCATTGTAGCTAAAAAAAAAATTAGAAAATGATGCCTGATATATGCAACCCATATGGAAGAGTCAGTAAATAATAAAGAACCAAGTCCCGAAGATCATCCAATGTTGAAGAAGTATGAAGATGTGTTTGGGGATTTTCTAGGATTACCACCAAAGAGAGATATTGACTTCTCTATTGACTTAATTCTTGGAGATACCCCAGTGTCCAAAACTCCCTACAGAATGAGCACACCGGAGTTAAAAGAGTTGTAGATATAGCTAGAAGAAGTTTTGAATAAAGGGGTACATACACCCAAGTGTTTCACCTTGGGGCGCCCCAATTCTTTTCGTGAATAAAAAGGATGGAAATATAAGGTTGTGTATTGATATTAGACATCTTAATAAGGTTACAATAAAGAACATGTACCATTTGTCATAGATCGATGATCTTTTGACCAACTAAAAGAAGCAAGTATATTTTCCAAGACTGACCTAAGGTCGGGTTACCATCAAGTGAGAATTAGAGAAGAATACACTAGCAAGAAAACATTTAGGATAAGGTATGACCATTATGAATTTGTGGTGGTACCATTCAGCTTGACAAATGCACCGACCACTTTTATGTGCCTAATGAATGGAGTGTTTAGATATTACCTGAACAAATTCAGCGTTGTCTTCTTGGATGATATTCTTATCTACTTCAAGACACATGAAGAACATGAGCAACATTTGAGGATGGTGCTACATTTGTTGAGAGAGCGCCAATTGTATTCCAAGTTAATCAAGTATAATTTCTATCAAAGTCAAATACATTATTTGTGCCACATTATCTTAGAGAAGGGCATAACAGTGGACCCTAAGAAGATTGAAGCAATCAAAATTTGGTCAGCGCCAAAGAATGTTTCAAAAGAGAGATCATTTACGAGACTAGCTAGATACTATAGGAGATTCATTAAAGGTTTCTCCAAGGCCACACATCCAATCACTTCACTACAAAAGAAGGGAACAAATTTTGAATGGACTGCCAAGTGTGAGGAGATTTTCCAACACTCGAAGGAATTGTTGACTAGTACACCTATTTTAAAGGTTGCATATCTAGATGAGGATTTTGTTGTGTACATAGATGCATGTAAGGAAGGGTTTGGCAGAGTCCTTACATAGAATGGGCATGTCATATGTTATGATTCAAGGAAGCTTAAGGAGCATGAAAGGAATTATGCTACCCATGACTTAGAGTTGGCAGTCATAGTTCATGCCTTAAAAATGTGGAGGCATTCTCATGGGCAGAAAGTTCGAGTTGAAGACAAATCATAGCAATCTAAAAGACTTGATTGAGTAGTCGACATTGAATTTCAAACAAACTGGATGGTTAGAATTTCTTAGTGTATACGACTTCAACATCAATCACATCAAGGGAAAAGAGAATAAAGTGGTTGATGCACTAAACATGAGGGTGCATGAAACACATGCTACAACCATTAGTATGTATTGTTCATATTTAAAAAGTAGAATTTTGGAAGTTGTAGCATCATATCAACATTGTGCACAAGTTACATAAGGATTGTAGAAGGAAAATGTATCGTTGAAGTTCAAAGATAATAGGCTAGAGAAGGATGGAATCATCTTGTTTATGAACAAAATTTATGTTCCTAACACTCTAGAACTGAGAAATATAGTGCTAAAAGAAATGCACAATGTACCATATTATGGACATCCAACAAAGTTACCAACTTAACAAGAACTGTGACCTCAAAATGAGAACTCTGGCCCAAAAAACCCATATTTTTGCAAAACAAACATGAAAAATCAACCCCCAAATCGAAAAGTGGTGCTACCGGTAGCACCATTTTTTCAAACGGGGTCAAAATTTCAGCATTTTTCAAGCATGTCCTTCAAAACTCATACAGTGGCTCAAAAAAACCTTAAAATCAGCACTTAAATAAAAAAAATGATGTTACATAAAGCAAAATGTTTTTTTCAATATGTTAAAATTAGAAATATTTCGAAATCGTACTTTTAGTAGTTGGTACCATTAAAACCAAAATCTCAAAATCAACCATCAAATTGAAAAGTATTGCTATCGGTACCACCCATTTTAAAATTGGGGTATTAAAATGACACATTTTTTTAAAGTGGTAAAATAAATCATCATTACTCTAAACAAAATCATAAAATCAACCCTTAAATGCTTACTTTTAAAATCTTAGTTTATCACCCCAAGCACAAGATAATGCATATTGCCATGAAAACAATACATTTAAAAATATATATTCAAAACC
>SNQJ01S0071725.1:74698-85177 GCA_010110895.2 Picea sitchensis | reverse complement strand
TTGGGCATTGTCCCAGCACCCTGCCCAACCAAGGACAAAGTTCTGTGTGACTTAGTTCTTGTCACCCACGGGTTGGGTCGATGCCCCCAACATGGCCGCCCATTATATATATAATTTGATATTTTTTAACTTTTTTAATAAATAAATTGTAATTTTAATTTTTTTAAGGTATTTTATAAAAAAAAAAATTGTATGAAATTTTGTATTTTAGATGTTTTAATTTGGTTTTTCTTATTTTTTTAAGTTTTTCATCATAAATTTGTTTTTTTACTTCTTTTTTTCTCATTTTAACTTAATTTATATATATTTTTAAGTTTTTTGGTTTTTTTTTCCTCTTTAGTTTTATAAGTTTTTCTTTAATTTTTGTTAATTATATAAATTCGATTTTTAATTTTTTTCTTTAATTTTTCTTATTTATTTTACTTTTTAATTTATCAATCTTTTTTTTCTAAATATTTAAAAATAGTATTATTTAACTACAATGATTTCTATGTATTGAAGTAAAGGTAAAAAAATGTGTTAAAATGATATTTTCCACTATATTTAAAGAAGTATTGAACCATAAATTAATTAAGGAGACCAAAAACCTTATTTTCAAAAAAGTAAATGGTAAAAAATATTTTTGAAATTGAAAGAAGCATGGAAAAATGACTAAAAACATTGTTGAAAAAAAATTGAAAATAGATGAAAAAACAAACATTTAAAAAATAAAGTGGAAACATTATGGATCAAAAAATTTAAAATATCAAAAAACCATATAAAAAAACAAGAACTATGTAGAGTTCTCGTTAAGTTGGTAACTATGTTATCCAGGATACCAGAGCACAATTGCAGCAGTAAGAGGTTAGTATTTCTAATCTAGAATGAAGAAGGATGTGGATAATTACATAGCCAGGTGCATCGAATGTTAGAAAGTGAAGACTAAGCATAGATATCCAACAGGATTGTTACAAACGTTGCACATTCCTTAATGGAAATGGGAGGTAGTTGTGATAGATTTTATCACCAAGTTGCCAAGAAAAATGAGGCAGCATGATTCCATCATGGTAGTGGTGGACAAGCTTACAAAGGATACACACATTATTCCAGTGAAAACAACTCACAAGGAAACCAATGTTGTAAAGAACTGTATGAAGGAAATTTACAGACTACATGGTGTGCCTAAGGCAATAGTGTCAGACAAAGATCCCAAGTTCTCTTCTAATTTTTAGAAGCGGTTGTTTAAGGGATTCAAGACTAATTTGAATTTCGGTACATCATATCATCCAGAGCCAAATGAGTAGACAGAGAGGAGTAACTAGATAATTGAAGATATGTTGAGAATGTATATAACGGACAAGCCTTCCAAGTGGGAAGACTATCTTCATCTAGTTGAATTTTCTTATAATAATGGGTATCATGCATCGTTGAAGATAAACCCATTTGAAGCTTTGTATGGCAGGAAATGTAGTTACACACTAGTGAGATGGGATAACCTAGTAGACAGAAAAGTTATTGGGATAGAATTTATAAGGGAAATGGAAAAGAAGATGGTAAATATCAGACAGAATTTAAAGGTTGCACTTGACAAGCAAAAGAGTTATGCAGATAAAATCATGACATACAGAGAATTCAAAGTGGGAGAGCATGTATTTTAGGAATTAAAGGTTAAAAGGAGATTGCTAAGATTGGGAAGTTGCCCAAAGTTGACAACGAGATACTATGGGTTATTTGAAGTTCTGGATAAAATAGGCCCAGTTGCATACATGTTTGCATTGCCTGCATCAATGAGGATTCATAATGTGTTTCATGTGTTTTTATTGAAGAAATATGTGCATGATCCTAACCACATGATTGATTGGATTGTGATCCAGTTGGAGCTGGTGCATATCTTGTACTAGAAAGCCAAAGTGCTCATAAACAAATCCATTGGCATAGTAAAGGTATATTGGACCTACTATGGTCATGAAGACACCACGTGGGAGCACAAGGAGACCATGCGAGAGTACCTGCAAATTTTTGCAAATTTTGAAAAAAAAAAAACTAAATGTATATTTGTATATAAATGTGCAAGACTCCATTTTGACAAATGGAAGATCCACATCTCGGAGAATTATTTTTCAATCTGTGCTAGAGCCATGGAAGGGAAATGGTACAACCTGAGGGACTATGGTGCAAAGAAGGGGGTACATTTCCTTGGGTTGTGCAAGTTGTGGGGCATGAGATAATGTTGGTTGGAATTGTTGCAGGAGTTGTGAACTTGCAAAAGTATCAAGTACCATGATGTAAATTTTGTACATGTATCCTAGTCTGGTGTTGTGTGTCGAGAACAGTGAAAATTGTAAGGGGAGGGGAATGTAACATCCTTGTTTTTAATATCCGGTTTAGCGATATATAATGTAAATACAATGTACGATCACAAGCCCGACTATGTAATACATAAACATTGTATATCGTAATAATAAAATAAAATGTAATGCCTACTATAGATGGATACAAATGGAGTAATGGGGGGCTAAGTTTCCACAAGAGAGAGGAAGGTCGAAGAGGGGGTCCAAGGGGGGATTATTCATGGGTATTAATTGTTGATTTTACCCCTCTACATAGCACCTGACAGTTAATTCCAAATAATCACTTATTGAATTAAAGCATAGTTGAATAATCAACTAAATATTACAATAGAAGCATAAATAAGGAAACCAAAATATCGCATGCACAATACACAAATATATTATTCCCATCAAATAAGTTTATCATTCAAATAACTTCAAGCTTACAAGGGCTCCCTTATTGGGAAAATTACCCAAAGAGAAAAGAGACAAAGTACATATGCACCTGACTGGTTGATCTGCAACCAAATATGTTGTACGATTTGTATGGAAACAACACGACTGTTACCATGATATTCACATTGTTTTGTGCTATCTACGCGATTATAATGCCAAAACTCATGTTGTCTATGCGACCCGTACCAAAAAATTGCATTGTCCGGGACGACTAGTCCTTCTAATGTATAGTTGCTTTCTCTCTTCCTTTTCCTAGATATCTAGATAAAAGTCCTTCTCCACCTAACCAAGATCTATTTGAATCAATGTCTTTCGTGATCCAACTCTATCAACATTTGGATTAAATAATCTTCACCCAATCAATGAGATCTCCTCACTCGTACAGTGTAAGCAAAAGTCATTTTTTGCTTCTACACTCCCGAATGACTCCACACTAGCAAAAGTCTTTCTTTCTTTGTGTAAAATTTTGACCTTGGTCTCTCACCAAAAATACCGACGTTGGTATCTCACCAAAGGTATTTTTTCCTTTACCCTAGCCTTGTTTTTATAAGATTGAGTTATGACCTAACCTTAATCTCCAACGTGATTAACAATTGAGATTACTTCTCTCCTCACTTGAGATCAATGGCTAAGATTAAATGTTAATTACTTTTAGCATTTCCTTAAATAACTCAACTCACTAATAAAAGCACTTGACTTTAATTAATTACCTTAACTAAAGTAAAGTCTCACAATTAGAAGGCTCTCGACGACTTCCACGTGCTAGGCATGTGCCAATGTGGAAGTACATGTCCAATGCTACATGCATCAACACTCCCTCTTAGAGAGGAATGTACTTATACCACTTGGATGTGGCTTTTCCTTTGCTACTAGATCAAATACCACGGTTTCTCTCCAATCCACATGCTTGGTTGCTCCCTCTGAAACATAAGTTAGCATTGCCATCTCGCTCAGATCCATCTTCGAAGACTTCCCTCTGAACATGCTCCTAGAAGCCTCCTTCTTCTGAGCATCCTGCATGGTCATCTCATACCATGACTCCTCCTTGATAGACTTGGAAGGGTGTTCCTTCCCACCTAAACCTAAGAACTGACTCTCTCGGAGTTCCTCAACCTTCGAAGTTACCTTCTCCTTTTTCTCTATCACTCTCATCGATAGATCTATCATCCCCTAATCTCTGGATGGAATTCCTTCTTCTCCCATTTGATATCCCCTTGAGTCATTATCCTTCATGGCTCCAACACTTGAGAAAAATTCCATCTTTTCTCCAAAGTGGATGACTCAGGCACATGAGAAAAAGTATATCGTTGTTCCTATGTTCTCTCATGTGGTTTATATCTTTAGATGAAAGTCCATCTTCACCTATCTGAGATCTTCTTGTTGGTTGCCCAACCTCCTACCATTACTCATCAAGCCACCCAACCGAAATTTTATGCTTCCTGGACTCTGCTTCACGTTGCTCGGACTTGTTGATCTACCCTAACTGTTGAAACTACCCTTGTATTGACTTGTATGACCTCTGCCCGTGTGACCTGCGTTAACAGTGTGATTGTTGCGTTGATTCCCGTGCAGTCCAGGCGCCTTGTAACATAATACCCGCGCTATACTCGACAGCCGAATCTAACTGCATTTTAGCTATTTACCCGAAATATTTCCTTTGATTTCACTTGTTGGTTTATAGATCGAACAATATCTCCTGCAAATCTGACATATCTGCTACAAAATATAGTGGATATGTGCTTAATCCTTCAAGCACCCACCTTGTCACTCTTGATCTAATAGATCTGTTTTTATAACCCTAGATCTGAACTCAATCTCTCCCCTGGTCATTCAAATCTCATAGATCTATTGTTGTGCATCTTGATATTGGCTTCCTCTCAGAGCAATCTTCTTTGATACCATGTTGATTTTACCCCTCTACCCAACACCCGACAATTAATTCCAAATAAATCACTTATTGAATTAAAGCACAATTGAGTAATCAACTAAACATTACAGCGGAAGCATAAATAAGGAAACCAAAAAATCCCATGCACAATACACAAAGATATTATTCCCATCAACTAAGCTTATCATTCAAATAACTTCAAATCTTACAAGGGCTCCCTTACTGGGAAAATGATCCAAAGAGAAAAGAAGCAAAGTACATCTGCACTTTATAGACTGATCTGCTACCAAATTTGTTGTATGATCTGTACAACGACAACATGATTGTTACCCTGATACTCCTATCTCCGTGACTGTAATGCCAATACTCACATTGTCTATGTGACTCGTACCAAAAAACCTGCATTGTCTGCGATGACCAATCCTTTTGTTGTATGACTGCTTTCTCTCTTCCTTTGCCTAGATATCTAGATGGAAGTCATTCTCCACCTATCCAAGATCTCTTTGAATCACTGCCATTTGTGATTCAACTCTATCAACACTTGGATGAAATACTCTTCACCCAATCATAGAGATCTCCTCATTCGTACAATGTAAGCAAAATTCCTTTGCTTCTACACTCCCGAATGAATCCACACCAGCAAAAGTCCTTCTTTGTTATCTCTGTGTAAAATTCCGACCTTGGTCTCTCACCAAAAGTCTCAACCTTGGTATCTCACCAAAATTCCTGACCTTGGTATCTCACCAAAGGTATTTTCTCCTTTACCCTAACCTTACTTTTATAATATTGAGTTATGACCTAACCCTAATCTCCAATGTGATTGGCGGCTGAGATTACTTCTCACCTCACATGAGATCAATGACTAAGATTAAATGCTAATTACTTTTAGCATTGCCTTAAATAACTTAACTCACTAATACAAACATTTTACTATAATTAATTACTTTAACTAAAGTAAAGTCTCAAAGTTAGAAGGCTCTCGACGACTTCCACATGCTAGACATGTGTGAATGTGGAAGTACCTGTTCGACGCTACATGCATCAACACTCCCTCTTAGCGAGGAAGATACTTCTACCATCTAGATGTGGCTATGTCTTCGCTATCAGATATGCTACCATGGCTTCTCTCCAATCCACTTGATTGGTTGCTCCATCTGAAACAGAAGTTATCCCTGCTATCTCGCTCAGATCCATCTTCGAAGACTTCCCTCTGAACATGCTCCTAGAAGCCTCCTGCTTCTGAACATCCTGCATGGTCATCTCGTACCATGACTCCTCCTTGATAGACTTGGAAGGTTGTTCATTCCCACCTGAACCTGAATGTTGACTCCCTACGAGCTTCTCAACCTTCGGAGTTACATGGTCCTCGTCCTCTGTCACTCTCATCGATAAAATAGCCATCCCCTGATCTCTAGATGAAATTCCTTCTTCACTCATTTGAGATCCCCTTGAGTCATTATCCTCTGTGGCTCAAGCACTTGAGAAAAAGTCCATCTTTGCTCTAAAGTGGTGACTCAGGCACAAGAGAAAAAGTCTATATTTGCTCCTATGTGCTCTCATGTGGTTTATATCTCTAGGTGAAATCCCATCTTCACATATTAGAGGTCTCCTTGTTGGCTACCTGACCTCTTGTCATTGCTCAACAGGCCACCCAACATAAATTTTATGTTTCTTGGACTTTTTTGCCCGCTACTCAGACTTGTTGATCTTCCCTGGTTATTGAAACTACCCCTGTACTGACCTGTACAAGCTCTTCCCACGCTATATGTGCTAACAATGTGACTGTTACGTTGATACCCTACCCAAGTTAAAGAGAAAATGATTTGAATTTTACACTTCTCCTATCTTATGGAAGTAACTATGAATAATCCTATTCTTTCGTATATATTTTTATTTCTCATCTTTTGTTAATCTTTCTTTATCATATATATGTCATTTTCTTTATCATCCCTATACTAGAATTTCCTCAAATTTAGTATATCTTTTTATTTTCCATGTTTTTTAAATTTTAACATGTTACCATATAAATGTCATTTTCTCAATCATCTCTATGCTATAATTTTCTCTTGTAGTTGTATTGTAACTAGGGGAAAAATATGGGATACCTAGGGAGGTACCCAAGGGGAATAATAATAGATGTATTGTTATATATGGAGACCACTATTAGTAAATAAAACCTAATGTGAACACAATAAATGTAAGAGAGCTTACTAAAATGGTCCACCTACTAGAAGGTTCCTCCTCTAGAATGTTTTTAGAGGAATAATAATAGATGTATTGTTATATATGGAGACCACTATTAATAAATAAAACCTAATGTGAACACAATAAATGTAAGAGAGCTTACTAAAATGGTCCACCTACTAGAAGGTTCCTCCTCTAGAATGTTTTTAGGTGGTAGAAAGTATTATATAAAGGGGTGTAAACAATGTTATAGGCATGAATGAAGAAGTATTATATTTAAAGCATAGCTCATTAGGAGATTGCCCCCTAAAAGAGACAAGTGATGAAGAGTGGATCTCTTCTTTAAAAAGATCAAGTATATGGTAATGTCTTACCTCAAGTATTTTTATATAAAAAAAATAAAACATTTCTATATTATTCTTGAATATTTTGTATGTGATTTTGTATTTTTGAGATCTTTAATACTTAACATTAGTTTTCAAAAGTCAATGTATCTTTTTATTTCTAGATGTCATTTTCTTAAAAATTAACTATATCTTTTTATATCTCATGTTTTCTTAATCTGCTTTCATATAATATCTCATGTTTTCTTAATCTGGTTTCATATAATATCTCATTTTCTTAGGCATCCCTATAGTAGAATTTTCTCATGTCAACTTCCAGGTTTTGTGATTAGTTAAGGTCCAAATGTGGATGTTGACTGTAGATATATTTTCCTTCTTTTCATAAGTTTGTTACAATGCAATTAATCTCTCTGTGATGAAGAAACTAACGTAATAATAATTAGAAAAAAAATACCTTATCCATATTCCTGTTGCTCAATAAATTGTCATTTTATAGTTGGGAGTTGAAATTCAAGAATAGCCCATAGGATAACGGATGGCATTTGTACATGTATACAAGTTTGGATTGTTGCTCATTCTTAAACGTGAAAAGGCATTTCATTTTGTTCTTCCGGCTGTCTTTTCCTTTTCACTTACTGTAAGTTACAGATTGTGAAGCCATAGCCATGCATATTAAGAAACATACAGGAGAAAGCTTGAAAAAATGGTGTCTTTTCCTTTTCACTTACTGTAATTTACTGTAAGTTACAGATTGTGAAGCCATAGCCTCTAACTTGGAAGCTAAATGCAGATTAAGAAACATTCAGGAGAAAGCTTGAAAAGATAGTGTCTTTTCCTTTTCACTTACTGTAAGTTACAGGTTCTGAAGCCATAGCCTCTAACTTAGAAGCTAAATGCAGATTAAGAAACATTCAGGAGAAAGCTTGAAAAAATGGTGTCTTTTCCTCTTCACTTACTGTAAGAAAATGGTGTCTTTTCCTTTTCACTTACTGTAAGTTACAGATTGTGAAGCCATTGGTTCTAACTTGGAAGCTAAATCCAGATTAAGAAACATTCACGAAAAAACTTGAAAAAACGGTGAGATGAATTACAAGTTATATTTCCACACAGTGGGACTTTACTGATCACTAACTGCCATTTTTTTTTTTAAACAAAAACAGTGTGGGGGCAGTTGGCAAACATTTATAAGATTTTGATCTCAATTGATTTACAGCTACAAAAGAATTTAACCTTTCCCCAATATTGAGATACCAAAATCAGTGTACAGCAGTAAGGATACGTTATAAATATAACCAAACCAGATTTTCGTTTTTTTATTAATAAGTTTTATCTTCTGATTTATATAAGAAAACCATTAAAGATTTAAACCTTCACTTCTCCCGAGTATTAACATACCAAAATCAGGAAATTGCAATTGGGATTCATTATGATATCACCAAACGAGATTTCCTCTACCATCATCCAATCCAATAACGTTTTGGGGGTTGACATGTACATGTTTTACATTTTTTATTACTTAATTTTCCTTCTGATTTATCCATTAAAAACTAAAAATGATTTGAACCCTGCAACCTAACAAGCTTTCACCAGCAATACCAATACACATGGATAATTCCCCTGCACCTTACCAACACACATGGATAATTCTCCGATAAAGATGGCGTTGTATTAATTTACCAAAATGTAAGGAAATTAGTTTCCCTGTGATGCAGAGAAGAGCAGGGAGCTTCAAAACAAGATGGGGAAATACAGGTATAAAAAGAAAATGAGCTCAGCACAGAACCTGTATAACAAAATTAGCATGCATTTGGCCCTGTTAATCCCTTGTGGGCAGGGAAACCAATTTTGCCAAGGCTACTAGATTACATAGTCTGACCACTCAGAGATGAAGGAAGTATGATCCATGGCTAAACTGGCAGTCTTATCAAGCTTACCGCCAATCAACCGAGCTGGATTGCCAACAGCCGTCGTGTAAGGGGGCACTGTAGTGAGCACAACAGAGCCTGCCCCGATCTTAGCACCCTCCCCAACACTGATATTACCCAGAACATTAGTTCCAGCGCCAATTAGCACGCCATCTCCAATCTTGGGGTGGCGGTCGCCCCCTTGTTTTCCAGTCCCTCCAAGGGTAACATTGTGAAGGATGGAAACGTTATTCCCAATTATAGCAGTCTCCCCCACCACCAGTCCGGTAGCATGATCAAACAGAATCCCCTTGCCAATTATAGCGCCGGGATGGATGTCAACCGCAAAAACCTCGGAAACCCTACTCTGAATTGCAAGGGCGAGAGGAATCCTTCCCCTGCTCCAAAGCTTATGCGCCACTCTGTGCGCCTGGCAAGCCTGAAAGCCCTTAAAATTGAGCAGGCAATGTATATAAGAAACGCATGCAGGGTCCCTCTCTTTCACAGCCCTAAGATCCGCTCTTATTGCTTCTCGGATCTCTGCATCTTCCACCACAACACCCATTATGGCATTGTAGAGGACGGTGCTTGAAAGCGTGGAGTTTGAAAGCTTACTGCCCAATTGGAAAGCCAGGGCACTTTCCAGAGACTTGTGAGCTAATACCGTAGTGCACAGAAAGCCTGCTAGCAGGGGCTCGCCCTCTGCATCTTTCCTCGCTTCGGCTTGCATTTTCATCCACAGATGATCAGATGTGAGCCCCTCTTCGGCCTCAGAATGCGATCTCCAAGCAGATTCTGAGAGATGGGAGGACGGGTCTGAATTCTTAAGAAAATGGGGCTTTTGTGAATCAGAAAATTTGGGGTGGTGGCAGATATAAGAAGGGTTTTCGATGCAAGGAGACATTGGTCGCTAAAATCTGTGACCCTAGAGCTGACAGTGGAAGTCTGGAAGAAACGGTGAAGGCTGCAATGAAGTTGAATTGATTGTGTCTGATGAGCCAATGGAAGCGAACTTATATAGAGGGCGGAGGAAAGAGGTGAGATGCTTCAAGAGAGTTGCGCCGGCGTTGCATCCAATCGACGAAGCATCGAGAATGACTAGCTGAGGAAGGAGCAGGGCTAATAGAAGAAGTCAAAACTTGATGAACAAGACTGGAATCGATTCATATCATTTGACCAAATTCTGAGATTGCGAACACCGTGTTTAGGAGACGTGGTTGTGAAATAGCGGATCTCTATAATCACATACTTCGGAACGGGTGAAGGGGATTCTTCAAGGAATTTATGATGGATACGTGGAATGAATTAAGAGGGGGTTTGTTCTTTTAATTTTTTAATTCTTAATTGTTATAGGAAATATCCTAACAGAGTTGTAATTGAAGCAGGGGTTTGTT
>SNQJ01S0071725.1:25091-40925 GCA_010110895.2 Picea sitchensis | reverse complement strand
GCACCAGCTTCCTTCATGTGTTTAATGAATGGTATTTTCAAAGAATACTTGGATAAGTTTGGCATTGTATTTTTAGATGAAATTCTTATATATTATAATTCAAAGGAAGATCATGAACAACACTTGAGAATGGCATTACAAGTATTAAGGGAACATCAATTGTATGCCAAATTGAGTAAGTGTTCATTTTATCATAAAAAAATTTATTATTTGGGACAAATCGTTTCAGAGGAAGGGATAGCAGTGGATCCCGAGAAGATAGAATCCATTAGAGGATGGTCAGTGTCAAATAATGTGATAGAGGTCAGATCATTCATGGGCCTTGCAGGCTACTATAGAAGATTTATTGAAGGATTCTCAAATATGGCACACCCAATCACTTCCTCGCAAAAGAAGGGTGTGAAGTTTTAGTGGACATTGGATTGTGAAAAGAGTTTCCAACACTTGAAGCAATCATTAAATAGTGCTCCAATTTTAAGGATTGTAGATCCAAATGAAGACTTCATTGTATACACAAATACATGTAAAGAAGGACTTGGTGGAGTCCTCAGTCAAAATGGTTTTGTTGTATGTTATGAATCAAGGAAGTTGAAGGATCATGAAAGACACTATGCCACTCATGATTTGAAGTTGGAAACCATAGTGCATGCCTTGAGGAAATGGAGACACTACCTCATGGGGAAAATGTTTGAGCTGAGGATAGACCATAATGGTCTGAAATATTTATTTGATCAACCAACTCTAAATGTTAGGCAAAGCAGTTGGTTAGAATTTCTCAGTGAATATGACTTTGATATAAAACATATCAAAGGGAAAGAGAACAAAGTAGTTGATGCACTCAGAAGAAGAGTGCATGAGTTGCATGCTACAACCATTAGCATGTACCAATCAGATTTGAAAGAAAAAATTTTGGAGGCTACAAAATCAGATTTGCAAAACAAGGAGTTAGTGGTAAAATTACAACAAGGTATTTTGCAGCAGAAAATTGAAGACTATAAGCTAGAAAATGATGAAATTCTCATATACAGGGGAATAATTTATGTACCACATTCCCATAAATTGAAAAAATTGATATTAAGAGAAATACATAATGTACCTTATGATGGGCACCCAGGCTATCAGAAAACTATTGCAGCTGTCAAGAGACAATATTATTGGCCAGGCATGAAGAAAGAAGTTGTTGATTTTATTGCCAAATGTTTGGAGTGTCAAAAGGTAAAGGTTGAGCATAGACACTCAGCTGATTTGCTACAACCATTACCCATTCTTGAGTGGAAATGAGAAGTTGTAACAATGGATTTCATCACCAAACTTCCCAGAACAAACAAACAACATGATTCTATCATGGTAGTGGTGGATAATCTTACTAAAGTTGCCCATTTTATTCCAGTAAAGATCACTCACAAGAAAACCAACATTGTTGATGTTTATATGAGAGAAATTGCTCGATTACATGGTATACCCAAGACAATTGTATCTAAAAGAGATCCAAATTTTACATCAAAATTTTGGAAAGAATTATTTAAGGGATTTGGAACAAATTTGAATTTTAGCACAACTTATCATCCAAAATCAGATGGACAAACAAAGAGGGTGAATCAAGTCATTGGGGATATGTTGAGGATGTATGTGATGATAAACCATCAAAATGGGAAGACTACCTACACTTAGTAGAGTTTGCTTATAACAATGGGTACCAAACATCTCTAAAGATGAGCCCATTTGAGGCACTTTATGGCAGAAGGTGCAACACATCGGTAAGCTGGGATAACCTAACATATAGAGCAGTGGTTGGGCCAGATTTACTCAGGGAAATGGAGCAAAAAATGCTGAAAATAAAACAAAATTTCAAGGTTGCCCAAGACAGGCAGAAAAACTATGTTGATAATGGAAGAACTCACAGGGAATTTTAAGTGGGGGACCATGTATTCTTGAAAGTGAAGGCCAACAAAAGTTCACTGAAGTTGAGAAACTATTCCAATTTGGCAGCTAGATATTGTGGACCATTTGAAATCCTAGAAAGGATTGGTCCAGTAGCTTATATGATTGCATTGCCTACATCTATGTCTATTCATAATGTATTCCATGTATCATTTCTCAAGAAATATATACATGATGCTAATCATGTAATTGATTGGAATGTGATTCAGGTGGAGCAAGAAGATGCTTTCCAAGTACATCTGGTACGCATTATGGACCAGAAAATCAAACAACTATAGAATCAAGCCATAGGGCTTGTAAATGTCCAATGGATCTGGTACGGTCTCGAGGACACTACTTGGGAGCATGAAGATACAATGGGGTAAAAATACCCAAATCTTTTTGAAAATTTTGGAAATATTGTTGATATGTGTACATAATGCACTCAGGACAATGCATAAATAAGGGGAGAGGATTGTAATACCCCTAGGCCGAACCCAATTGTAAATGTAAATGCAAATTTACTTAAGTTGGTGAGCTGTTTGATATCATTTTTTTGTATGCACCTTCCACGGTATAGGTTGCACATGTACTGCACACTAAAATGATGAAATGCACACATTCCAGGATATCACGTGCAACAAACTTAAGTGCATGTGATTTTGAGGCTAGGGAGACTTTGTGTATATGTTGTGTTTATAAGAAGGTGAGCCAATTATTATAAGCTAGGAGGCTTATGTTTTGAATTAGGCCAAAGAGCCTAGATGTTAAAGGCCAGTGAGACTATTTTTGTATATGTTTCATCATTAATATAAAATACATCGCTTTGTGTAGACCGACTGCGATAAAAGAGCATGGGGGACTAAACTCCACTAGTTAGGGAAAGGGGGGGCTAAAAGTTAAGGAAAAAGGCTAAGCTAGGGAGCTTAAGCCAAAAATGAATATTATATTAATATTCCTTAAAGTATAAAGTATGGATAATTATTTTATCCTAAGTTTTAAGGACGGGGACAAGTGCGCCAAAGTAGCTCCCAACATGACAAGTGTCAAGTTGGGAACATGCATACATATAGTTTGGACTTAGTTCATTTGGCCATTCATCATTCCATCATGATTCACTCACTCATTCAGTTTTCCTCCATACCTTCTTGTCATTGTACCTATACATGTATTCGTACCCATACCGATATATGTACCTGGTTAGCTTGGGAGATGGACTAAAGAAATGGGTTGTCAGGCCCATGGGATACTGAAGAGGCGGGTTTTCCGGCCCATGAGCAATTTATCTCTAGGTGAGATAATTTTTTGGGAATTGATTCCCGAAGGTGCTAAAATGCAACTATAGGGCTCCAAGACTTCATGTCTGGCCTGTTGTTGAAGCCCTGGAAAGGAATTCAGGCAGCCAAGGGACTATTGAGCAGAGAAGGGGCACACTTCCAGGGGTGGGACATGCATGTGGGGAATGAGGGACTGTAGGTTATTAGTTTGAGTTGGCACCTGTGTCAGAGTCTTTCCTGTTGTCTGAGATACATCATCCTGGTTAGGAACCCCTTTACCCGGGTGAAGTTTAGTCTCATCTCGGGGGTGACCCACAGCCGAGAGTGATGAGCAGTGTGGTCTAAGGCTGGGAGGTTCGTGGAAGGTATGCACGTAGTTGGTGATATTCTTACCAAGATAAGTGTCAATTGCGTGTTAATTTATATGTTGCATTATTATTTATGTGTTTATTTTTATGGGTTTTTCGTGTGTGTGGTTTATACTTGTCTTTATATTTATGGGTATTTCCTGTCTATGATGCATGTATATGCTTACTTTTATTTCTGTATGAATCTGTGCATTTACATAATGTATTTGTCTATTTAAGTTTTATATATAAAGTTCTGCAAGAGTTTATGTGTGTATATGTTTTAATTTTCATACAGTTCGAAACTTTTTACGTGACATAGCCTAGTTGGATGTTGGGGATGTTACAATATGTTATCAGAGATTTTTCTGGAGTAGCATGGCCCGACCTCGGTGGTCAGGTATGTTACACCCATTTTGAAATTTGTGATTTAGAACCTTCAAGAGGTAGTTTGAGGCATCAAATGACACTTTTGGGGGTCCAAACTTTGTGAACATAGTGCCCAATGCTTCGATACTATTCTAGACATAGATAGATTTTGACAATTCAAAAACCACTTCAATTGGAGCATGTATGTGGAAGTTACGCCTCCAACAAGTTGACCTACCTTATTGACCAACATGATACTGAGTGGATTCCACATCGAGCCCCATTACTCACACATGTGGGGATAGTCACATGTGGACTTTCAAGAATATTATAGAGGATCCAAAACCCTAACATTAATTGAGGGTCAAAGAATGAAAAAACCCTAACACTAACCCTAGATGGCTACCAGGTTATGTTAAATATCAGGCCTCTAGGAAGAGAAGGGGATCCATTCTTTTTGCATTATACTTTTTCATAGTTGAGAAAATCATCTAGGAATGGGATTTGAGAGCATAACACATGGGGTAGAGGATTATGTAGTAGCCATTCAGGCCACAATGTCAAAATTGACTCCATAGTGAGTGACCCTTTCTTTGTACTTGAATTTCATAACTGAAGAAAAGAGAGAAAATCATAGGCCTCACCTTCTAGGTAGGTTTTTTCCCATATCAAGTTTCCCCAGTCACCTTTTGTTTTCATTTTGTGGATAATGTGTTAATTTGCTTTCTCTTTCATTTTCATATTTCAGTTGTTTACATAAATTTGAGCATTATGCTACTAAAAATAAATCTAGTATTTTAGGAAATAAATTGCATAATAAAATATTTCAGAATATTGCAAGATATGTTGTGACAAATTGTTCTAGTAGAATATCCACAATAGTTTATAGATACTATTGGTATCAGAGAATTTTTCCTTGGGGTTTTTGTTGGAAGTTGTAAGATCTAGGAAACAACTTGTTGGCACAAGGGAAGACTCAGGGTTCAGCCCTAACAACGCACCAACAAGCCCTAACTACTGGCCCTTTCGGCAACACCTGCGAAGCAGATGCAATCTCACTTGAAGTAGAAATAGGGGGTTGTAGGACATAAGTGTCTACAACTAGAGGAAATGCAAAGTGGATCCAAGGCAACAACACACAACCATCAAGTTATTCTTTACCAAGCTTGAGCCTACTTCGCACATTTATGTCTCATATCTAGCACGCTAATGCAATAACATAATAACAGAAGGTAAAGAACACAACATCAATCACACATAACAACAATATATACGTGGTTCACCCTCTACCTAGGGCTACGTCCACAAAACTGTGTTTCTTGATATATTATATGAAAACATACAGTTCTAGCTACGCACTTAGCTTGCAGATCTGTCTCTCCTTCTCTTCTTCTCTATCCCCCTTCCCTGTGCACCCAACTGCAGGGTTGATCTTCGCACCCAACTGAAGATCTTACAATAACGAATGATATCACACACAACACTTCTCTCTCTCACAATACACAATGATCATCCACACTAACGACAACACCAATAATGACGAACCCCTCCCAGGTCCTCTAGACCTTTATTTATACATTAAAATGACCAATGTATAGGTGTCAAAATCCTAGGTGTCTAAAACCCTAGGTCCACTTGCCTACATTTTCTGGGCTTCACCAGCCCGTCTCTCCTTCTTTTCCACTCTGTTCTCCAAAGCACTTGTTGACATCTTCTTCCACTTTCTGAGTTTTCTACGATCCATCTTCCTTGATGATCTTTCACCCTCGATCTCCTTGTTCAACGGATAGCTTTCCCTTACTTCTTTCCTTCTTTTCTGCTTCTTTAACCACTTCGACCCAATATCAGTCAATGTGTCTTCCACGCAGTTAATGTTTCACCTTTTCCCTTCCTTTTTATTCGCTTTCTTCCTTAATCCATAACCAAGGGCCAACAGGCCCCCAACACTCACATGTGAATCGTCCCAAGACACTTCAGTTTTGAACTTTCTGTTTCACTTCGACTTATGACTGTGCGGAGCAGCCTGTGATTTCTGCTATGTCCCTCCCTTCCTTGTGCAGACTGTCTTTTTTGTGTCTGTTACCCAGTTTCAACTACACCTGGTACCTAGACTCTTCTTCTTGTGCTTTTACTGAGAGATGCGAGGTAGCTGGTTGTCGTAGTACAATTTCAACCAGATCCCATTTACCAAACCTTCCTTCCATTCTCCCTTCAAAGTATTCAACTACGCAACTCCTCCTTCTGTAACATAGGCAACCTCATATGGCCCAATCCAATGTGTCTTGAACTTCCCTGGATGATTTATGAACTTACTGTCATATACCAATACCAGATCTCCTTTCTTAAAGGCTTTCTTCTTGATATGCCTATCATGGCAGGCCTTCTCTCGTTCCTTTTGTACCTGCTGATGAAATACTGCTATAAATCTATCTTCTTCTAGTTCTACCAACTGTGCAAATCTGTTTTGCACAACACTTGTGTCATCCATATCTGTAAATGTTGCAATTCTTAAGTTAGGAACTAAATATTCCATAGGGACGATTTCTTCTAGACCATAAACCAACTTAAAGGGAGTCTGCATTGCCAGTTTCTTGCAAGTGGTTCTATAGGCCCATAATACTGCTTGTACTCTCAAATCCCAATCATCCATGTTTACACTGTAAATATTTGTCAGCGCTATCTCCAAGATATTATTGAAAGCTTTGACCGTCCCATTCGCCCGTGGGTGGTATGGAGTGCTCTTATGATGGTGAAATTCAAATTCCTGAGTCAAGGCTTCAATAGTCTTATTAATAAAGTGTGTACCTTGATCATTCATCGAGGTCTTCGGGTATCCAAACCTGGTTATGATATCATCAAATATGAACCGCGTAGCTGTAGTTGCACTAGAGTCCTTGACTGCTCTTGCTTCTGCCCATATGGTCAAACACTCTGTCGCAGGGATGATGTATCTCGCTCCTATGCGCTTTCCTGGTGGGTTGATAGGTCCCACGAAATCAATTGCCCATTTCCCAAATGCCTGTAAAGTTAGCTGTGGTGCTAAAGGCATCTCATCTCTTCTGGAAGGTTTCCCAACTCTTTGGCATACATCGCAGGCTTTGTAGTATTCCTTAGCATCTTTGTGTAAAGTGGGCCACCAGAGGTCAACTCTAAGAAACTTCTGCATTGTTGCTTTCCTTGCATAGTGTACTCTTGCGATGCCTTCATGTTCTTCTACTAGAATCAGTGGTCTCTCTTCCTCCATAACACATCTCCTTAAAATCTCATTAGGTCCCATCTTGTATAGCTTCCCAGCTATAAGTGAAAAGTCTGCAGTGCAAAATACCAGTTGTTTCTTCTGAATGATTGTATATTTGCGAGGTGCCATTCCTGTTGATAGGAACTGGACTATCTCGGTGAAGTGATCATCAACCTTTCTAATGGCCAACAACTGTGCATCTGGTAGTGTATCCTCCAGACTAGTAGGTTCCTCTCCATGCTCTAACCTAGACAAGTGGTCAATTCCCTTGTTCATTCTTCCTAGATTGACCACAATCTCAAAATCATATTCCTAGAATAACAGTAGCCATCTGCATATTCTTCCCCACAACACTAGCTTGTTGACTAATTATTTCAATGCAAAGTGATCGATGAACATCTTTAAATGTCCTCCCAACAAGTAGTGTCAAAATTTCTGTAGTGCATACATCATAGCTAGTCCTTCTCTTTTAGTGGTAGTGTAATTTATCTCAGTTGTAGAGAGATTCTTGCTAGCAAAGGCTAATGGGTGGTGAATATCTCATGCTCCTGGATGTGCTAACATTGCTCCTAATGAAATGGATGAGGCATCGACATGCACATGGAATTCCTTACTCCAATCTGGGAAAACCGGAATGGGCGCAGTGACCATTTTCTGTTTCAGTGTGTTGAAGTTCTGTTGACATTCCTTGGACCATTGAAACTGACAATATTTCTTTAATAACTTCTCCATTGGTACTGTTATCTGTGCATAGCCCTTAATGAAATTTCTGTAGTATCCAGTATGTCCCAGCACAGTTCGCAGGTGTCTTACTGAAGTAGGAGGGGGTAGATCAACAATGATGGCAATCTTGGAGGGATCTACCAGCAACCCCTGTTTACACACAATATGGCCTAGCAGCACTCCAAAGGGTGAAAATAATATGCACTTCTTCAGGTTTAGGGAAATCTAACATTGCCTGCACTTGTCCAACATTAGTCTTAAACATTCAATATGATTTTGCAATAAGCTAAAAATAGTCCAATCTGAAAAGATGGCTGGTGCATTGTTCAATCCAAAAAGCATCACTGTGTACTGGTAGGATCCCCATTCTGTTGCAAATGTGGTCTTATGGTGATCTTATTTAGCAATCCTGATCTGGTGATAACCTGAAAATCCATCTGTAAAGGAATATACCTCCTATCCTCCTACATTATTTAACACTTCATCGGTAAATGATGTAGAGAATGTGTCATGTAAGTAGACATCATTTAGCTTCTTGAGATATACACAGATCCTGATCTCTCCTGTCTTCTTATCTTGGACCAACATAGGGATAATCCATTCTGACTCTTCAACAGGTTATATGATTCCTACTTCAAACATTCTGTCTAATTCAATCTTGACTTTCTGCTTACATTTAGGATTCAATCTGTCAAGTCTCTGCTTGATTGGCCTTGCAACTGGTTTCAAGGGGATTTTCATTTCTCCCATGGGCCCTTTAATGCCCTTCATTTCGGTGAACTTGGTTGGAAACAAGTCCTGATACTCATGCAGTAGTTTTGTGATCTTGTCAATAGTGGCATCATCCCAATAATCGCTAATGTTTGCTAATTTAGGTGCTTGCTCTGTTCCAATGTTAACTTTCTTGATTTTAATTAGCTGTCCAATAAAAGGGAGTTCGACTCATGGTCCTTCTATGTCTCTCTATCCTTCTGTCTCTGTGATGTTCACATTCCTAGGATCATTGTCTTCGTCAACATTGATATTATAACAACCTTGCAATTTCTGAAGCGGTGCAGTCCATTCATCTTCTTCTTGCTCCAAAGGGAGGTTAGGTGCCTCCTCAAAGACTTTCTGTCTTAAAACCTGTAAAGATTGATCCATTGTGGGATACTTAATCTCAAATAAAAATGTAGCTACAAAGTTCTGAGTCATATCATGCCAATCTGCAGTAGTGAGGCGCAGTTTTGCTTGTAGATACCAATTGATAGGTGTTGTATCCAAAGTGTTAATGAACTTGTGCACCCACTGCTCGTGAGGAATGCTACTCCAGGCCTCCTCACAACTTCGCACATGGCTCTTCAGACAACTTTGACCCATGTATCTAACTTTACACCCTTCCGTTTGTTCTGAAGAGCGCACTTTCATCAAAGTGCGACACTGCACCCAGTCCACGATGTTATTCTTATGTGTTCCCCACCATCTTGCTGGCATTGCTTTTAAAGCTTCATCCAGTGCCAACAGTCGTTGTTGTACTGGTACAATTTCTTCAAAGTCTGATAAAAATGTTTGTAAATGATTTAAACCATCAAATGTGGGCAGGTTTCTTACTTATGTGCCAATCTAGAGAACTTCCCTGGTCAATCTAGTACACATCCCCATAGAAACTTCATACATTTTGTTCTATCAGTTCACTAGTGCTTCTTCTGAATCTCATGAGCATGCGTTGTCACTTCTCCAACTTAAGTTCCCATTTGCTGTAGGATTGATGTAATTCTGCTGTCTTGTTGTCAATTTGAATATATTCTCTAGCTCGTATGCACAGTCTTCTTCTCTCATAGGTTCTGTGTATCTACGACCTTCATCAGGATCCATAGGTGAAATAACCCTAAGGCCATCACCTTCAAGTGTCATTCTTATTTTCTTTAAGTCAACAACAATATAATTATTGAAAGCCCAATCAATTCCTAACAGTGCAGGATAAGGACAACTATCATCAACTATCTCAATCACCTCGAAATCCACAAATGTCCTTACCCCGTCGATGTCCACAGGAACATGCTCCAGTCTTCCAAAGGGTCTTACTGCCTGCTCATTAGCCATACTAAGCCTGATAGGGGAATATATCAATTTAGGTTTTCCCATCCGTGCATAGGTATGCTTCGTCATAACATTGACTTATGACCCTAAGTCGAGGACCACATAATCTATGTCATAATATCCAATATGTGCATTCAGGTGTAGTTCCTTATTTTTCCTTCTGTTTCTGGATATTTGATGTACTACTTTGTTCAACAAAGGAGATATCCTACCTATCTCATACTGTCTAATCAAATTTTGTAGTTATTGTACAACTCTTTTATCCTTAATCAGATTAATGCAAGTACATAAGAATTCCATAATCTTGCTTACCTCTTTTCCTTCTCCAAGTGATGAAGACTGATAAAATGCCAAAGACATTCCACATTCTTTCACTTCTGTTTGTGTCTTTGATGAAGAAGCCTAATCTCTTACAAATTATTTTCTTGCCTCTTCAAATGTCTTTTTTTCTTCCCTCGGATTGAACAAATGTGTCTTCTCTACAGCTCTTCCGACCCCTGATTCTTCTATAGTCTTTCCTAGAGTCACCCTGTCTTCTCCTGTAACAATGTCTCCTCTCATGATAACAACAACTCTGGGATCCTCTCCGCGAGGTTCTGCTGAGATTAGTTGTACTTGCTGGTTTCCTCCTCGTCTCTCCTGAAGTTTGGCTAACAACACTGGGAAATCTTCAATAACATGTTCAAATGAGTTGCAGTAGCTACAAGTGGTACAAGGGTTCTGACAGTCCCTTGCCAAGTGACCTGACTGTGCACAATTATAACAAGTGATCTGACCTCGACCCCAACCCATATCTCCACCTCATCCTTTTCCTATGAATCCACCGTGAGGGTTGAAGTTTCCTCTTCTTGGAGAGTTAAACTGCGTAGAATTTCCTTCCTATTGTTTTTCGCCTTGTATCTCTTGATCTTTCATGCAATAGGTCATAAGACCTACAGTCTTTCTCATCGTGCCCCACATATTTACAGAATGTGCAGTAAAGGTTTGTAGGTGTCTAGACATATTTTTGCATGTAATAACATTCACCAAGGTGATGTTTATTTCTACATACCTCACACTAGTGTAGAGTAACCTGCTTCAAAGGGCTCAGATCACCAAAGGCCAAGTACTCATGAAATAGGGGACAATGCTCCTTATCGTGGCCTTCTAATTTGCATATGATACACCAGATCTTGTCTCTTTTATCTTTTCCCTTGTATTTCTTCATATCTTCGACCTGCAGAGATAAACTAGTTAGCTGACTCAAAATTTGTCTCATATCTGAGTTGGATTCTCCCATAGGGGGTGACTCTAGTTTCATGGCGATCTCCAACGCCTCAGCCTGCGAAGTGATATTCCGTTGCATCAGTGGGACTCTAATGTGTGGCAAGAGGGAAACAATGAACCATTATTTATTCTGTTCATTTGGAATCTGGAAACTCAAGTGGCATGTCAAGGTCTTAAGCCTCTGATCAAACCCCCACACAGGTTCAACTACTCTTTGCTTGATTTCTTTCATCTCTTTAATGCATTGCGTCTCCGACTTAGGTTTCTTGAATTCGACAATCAATGCAGTATTAATGACATTCAGCGGTTTTGGTTGTGCAACTCCTTGGAAAAATTTCATGTACTAGGTCTTTGCGCGATCTCTTAGGGTAGTACTAAACGAATCTCTCTTAATAGTTTCGTCGGTGACATTCTTAATACTCCACACAGGTTCGCATAAGAACCAATGTTGATCTGGGTCATCAGATCCATTCCCCCTAAAGGTGGGTAACCTCATTTCATCTGCCATAGGTCTTCCTAGATTTCTCAATTGAGTATGCACTGAACCACTTGTACCAGTTCTCTGAGTGCTCTGATAAATTAGGTTACTCTGGTTACTTAATGTTGTTGAAATGATAAGATGAGTGATAGTACTTACTTTAACAGCAGGCACAGTCCCTGAAGTTACCGATTCTTCTCGGTGAGGTTCTTTAGTCGTTTCTTCCTCTTCCCTAGCAGACTCTGAATGTTCCTCTTTCAACAACTCTTCTTCTTCTCCACTGTAGAACCCTTCGTCCTGTACTAGTGGCTCATGACCTTCCTCAAACAGGTTCACTAGAGGAACTTCTCTAAATGATCTCCCACTACGCGTATGTCCAACCTCTGTGTCGCTATTGTTGTCTAAGTTCTTGAACATTAGCCTTTCGATATGACCAACTACTGTATCTTCAAGATGTTCTTTTCATGCAATAACATCTTGATCTTCAACTTGAAAAGGTGTAAAATTTTTCCTCTAGGTCCCTTAAAGAAATATCTCTATCTGCTTGGCTATACGATTCTATTTTGTCAATAAGGAACTCGGTAACGTACCCTCCAATGGTGTTATCAAACCAGTGATCTAATTCTCTTGACATGACATTATCAACTCTCTTGACCTTCTTGATCAACGCCGACATCCAAACCACAGGTGGTCTAGATCTGATTTCAAACTGGGTATTTGCTAATCTGGCTATCCACTCATATAGCTCCTTATGAATTCCTCCAAACAAAATCTCATGTATATCAGTAAAGATATACCTTCCCAACCAATCCTTTGTGCTAAGAATAGGGTTCTTATTCTGAGCCTCATCGAAGTCCTTTTCTTGTTCTTCTATCCACTTTCGAATCTTTGTCTTCGATGGAAACCAACTTGACATTCCCTCAAGAAGATTTCGGTCCCGACAACAGAACCATTTATTGGCACAAGGGCAGACCCAAGGTTCATCTCTAACAACACACCAACAAGCCTAAACTACTGGCCCTTTTGACAACACCTACGAAGAAGATGCAGTCTCACCCAAAGTAGCAATAGGGGGTTGCAGGACACAAGTGTCTACAACCAGAGGAAATGCAAAGTGGATCCAAGGCAACAACACACAACCATCTAGTTATTCTTTACCAAGCTTGAGCTTACTTCGCACAATTATGTCTCAGATTTAACACACTAATGCAATAAAAAAATAACAAAAGGTAAAGAACACAACATCAATCACACATAACAACAAGATATACGTGGTTCACCCTCTCCCTAGGGCTATGTCCACAGAACTGTGTTTCTTGATATATTATATGAAAACATATAGTTCTATCTACGCATTTAGTTTGTAGATCTCTCTCTCTTTCTCTTATTTTCTATCCCCCCTCCCTGCACACTGAGCTGAAGATCTTACAATACAGAATGCTCTCACGCACAACACTTCTCTCTCTCATAATACAAAATGATCATCCACACTAACGACAACAACAATAACGACAAACCCATACTAGGTCTTCTAGACCTTTATTTATACATTACAATGACCAACGTCTAGGTGTCAAAACCCTAAATCCAAAACCCTAGGTGTCTAAAACCCTAGGTCCACTTGACCCACATTTTTAGGGATTTGCCAACCTATCTTTTCTTCTTTTCCGCAAGGTGATCCAAATCACTCGTTGAAATCTTCTTCCTCTTGATGAGTTGTCCACGATCCATCTTCCTTGATAATCTGTCATCCTCGATCTCTTCGTTCAACGGATAGATTTCCCTTACTTCGCTCCTTCTTTTCTACTTCTTTAACTACTTCGACCCAATATCAGTCAATGTGTCTTCCGTGCAGTTCGTATTTCTCCTTTTCCCTTCCTTTTTCTTCGCTTTCTTCCTTAATCCATAACTAAGGGCCAACACAACTTAATAAGAAAGTCATAAAACAATAGCTATGGAAGAGGATCCCAGTCATAACAAACCTTGAGATGTGGTAGAAGAGATACTTGTGAAGCTAGAAGAATAAGTCATTGATATCTCTCACATGGCCCTACTCATGGTAGCTCTAGTGAACAATTTTGGAACTTTTGGGTAGGTTGGTAACTCTAACTCAAAATTTGGAATGGATGAAAAATTGAAATATAGTGAAGACCTAGAAAAGGTGTCAAAGAAAGAGTCTAAAAAAGAACAACCAATTTCCAGTGCCATCACTCCTTCACAACCCCTGTTTAAAATGGAAGCGAAAGTGGACATCAAACCTTATCAAGGTGAGATTGATACTATTAAGTTGAATCATTGGTTGCAATAGTTAGAAGTGTATTTTAGTGTTGATAATATAGATGAAGAGTAGAATATTTCATTTATCGGGTTGAAACTAGAGGGCCATGCACTATCCTAGTGGGAAAACCACACAAAGACATTTAGGCTAGAGGGTGATCCACCAATAACTAAGTGGGAGGTGTTTATAACCCTTGTGAAGTCCCCGTTCTACCATATTGGGTATGTAGAGGACTAATGGATCCATTGGTATCACTTCAAGAAGATGCAAGGGCAGAGTGTGCAAGAGTACAACATCGAGTTCAGGAAAATGGAGATTATGTTGGGTATATCTCCTAAGAAGCAAAACATACTCATCAAGTATCTGGGTGGTTTACCCATCCATTTATGGAAGGGAGTGATGCTATTCAAACCTAATATAGTTGATGAGCTCTGTGTGCAAGCACAATACATGGAGAACATAGGTTCTCATAAAGGAAAACGAAGTGGTTCTAAACCAAAAAAACACTAAGATGCTTCCAAGGAGGGGAAAAAGAAGTGGAAAGGAAAATAAAAGAAAATGACAACCACTGCAACCATTGTAATATCGATGGAACTACAGAGGCTCAATCACCCAATCCCTTGACCCAGAAAGAGGAGTCGAAAGAATAGATAATAGTTACTGTTCACCCTACCTTAGATGATTCACCCATTGCCACGTATATGAAAGAGAAGATTATTCTTGGAAAACAACCAACCAACATGGTTTTGTTAGGAAAACAACATCATGATGGAGAGATTTCATTCAATAGGAAAACATGGAGAGAAAGATACGAGCATATGATTTCTAGTGAATCAACAAGTAGTTATTATAACAACAATTCCGTCTTATACATACTCAATCCAATTTGAAAACTTTAAAAGAAGGTCAACTCTTATGATATAAAAAAATGTTGAGTAGATCTATTCATTTTCCTCTCCTTATTTATGTTATAAATATCTTAAATATCCTTTCGATCCCTTCTCCTAATTTAATTTTTTTTCCTCAACTAGAGAACCTCAAGATATTTTCGAAGATAAGTATTGGAAACTACATTCAAAGTTAATCCAAAAAACCATAATAAAAATAATAACAAGAAAAAAAACTTGCTATACAAGATAGTGTACACAAACCACATTTAGGTTAGCCCAGACCTTTCCTCCTGTATTCATTCTAGATGCTTCATCGATCGGACGCAATGCCGGGGAACTCTCTTGAAACATTTCACCTCTTTCCTCCACCCTCTATATAACTGTGCTTCCATTGGCTCATCACACACACAATCACTTCAACTTCATTGCAACCTTCACCGTTTCTTCCATACATCCACTGTCAGCTCTAGGGTCACAGATTTTAGCTACCAATGTCTCTTTGCATTGAAAACCCTTCTTATATCTGCCACCACCCCAAATTTTCTGATTCACAAAAGCCCCATTTTCTTAAGAATTCAGGCCCATGCTCCCATCTCTCAGAATCCGCTTGGAGATTACATTCCGAGGCCGAAGAGGGGCTCACATCTGATCATCTGTGGCTGAAAATGCAAGCCGAAGAGAGGAAAGATGAAGAGGGCGAGCCCATGCTAGCAGGCTTTCTGTGCACTACGGTCTTAGCTCACAAGTCTCTGGAAAGTGCCCTGGCTTTCCAATTGGGCAGTAAGCTTTCAAACTCCACTCTTTCAAGCACCGTCCTCTACAATGTCATAATGGGCATTGTGGTGGAAGACACTGAGATCCGAGAAGCAATAAGAGCAGATCTTAGGGATGTGAAAGAGAGGGACCCTGCATGCATTTCTTATATACATTTCCTGCTCAATTTTAAGGGCTTTCAGGCTTGCCAGGCGC
>SNQJ01S0071723.1:55741-80587 GCA_010110895.2 Picea sitchensis | reverse complement strand
TAACTAACAGAACGTGTCGTGTGCCACAGATTCTCAGCAGTGGTATGGTGGTTTAAGGCAGCGAAACATGTAGTACAAATTAAATAAAACTTGTCGAGGGGGAGAAATTATAATTTATGGGCATGACCCACTACCGACTAATACATATGGCACTATGACATGTTACTGTATCGTTGGTTCTTTCTGGCATGCGATTTTTGTGTACCAATGAGATGACAAGCTACGAATCAAGTGTAGTTATAATCAATGAGATTTTGAATCGTCTAATCGCTCATATATAAGAAATTAATATGACTATCAAATTAATAAACTAAAAAAAACACTAAAAGTATACTAAAAGTATAGTAGACTTGAAAACATATTAAACTAAGTTATATTGAAAGCAAATTTTAGTGTCTAAATATTCTAACATTGATCATTGTTAATATGTTTAAAGTGGAGATATCTTAAAATTATTATAGATGGTGGACATGTTCTTCGTGTAAAAACCATAGAAAATTCAATACCCCTATAAAAAGAGGCCTCATTCACTAGATTTGAATTGGATTTGATATAGATCTTAAGTCTTGGATTGGAGATTGATCATGGATAAAGTTTTTTTGGAATGCCCAATTTTCTTATAGAATTTTAAGAAAAAGATTGTTGAAGACACTGAAGATTATTGGACATGCAAAAGCAAATCCAAAAAAAAAGGATTTAGAACTATCTCACCACTCAAAGATATGTATGCATAGATGTAATTTTTCTACTTATAATAGAATATTTTTTCTCTTATCCATATTTATTTATAAATTAATTTGATAATAACATTAATACTTTGTTTTTACTAAATCTTTATTTATAAATTAGTTTGATGTTAAATTGAATATTTTGCTTTTATTAAATCATGTGAGTAAATATAGAAGGGTTTTTATTTAATTTTGTAAAAGAGAGTTAAGATTTTATTACTGTAAAATAAAAAAGTATTTTTTTATTTATTTCATATACATGACTACTAAAATTAGAACTCTTTGTTCTTAGTTATCCATTCAATATTGAATGATCAATTTAAAAATCTAAATTACAATATTAAAGCTCTAATTATTTTTATCCATAATTTTATTCACAATTTTTTAAAACATGATATCTTCTTTATAATTGAAAAAAAATCTAAAAAAACATAATAATACATCATAATTATAGTTATTATCCATTTAATATTGAATGATCAATTTAAAAATCTAAATTACAATATTAAAACTCTAATTATTTTTTATCCATAATTTTATTCACAATTTTTTAAAACATGATATCTTCTTTATAATTGAAAAAAAATCTAAAAAAACATAATAATACGTCATAATTATAGTTATTATATTAAAAAACATAATAATTATAATTATTATGTTTGTACTTAAATATCATTTAAGTGCAATATTTTTCAATCCTAGAATGCATATCATGCATGTAGTCCAAAAGAAGGAATATATACTCTTTTTTCAAGCCATAATTTAAGAGATAACAAGATGTAACTTGATTGATATGAAAACGATCCATGTGGTCCATATATATCTTTTACGAGGATTGAAAATGTAGATGTGTACTTAAAATATGACTATGATGTGTAGCTCACTATGATGTGTAGCTAACGTATATTATATTAGAGTAGCATTTTCCATGGTTATGAATGGTATCTAGTATAAGATAAGTGTACAATTTTGTTTTAGAATGTCACATGGTAGGTTAATATGATATTAATGACATGACCAAGTTTTGTGGGGTGTTTGGCGATGTTGAATATAGTGTATAAGGAATTTTTTTCGCGCAACGATTTCACTGCTAAAGTCTACGGAGGTGTACATATCCTAGCCTCCTCTGGATTTGAACCTGTAGGAAACACATGTTCTTAACCATCACACACACACACCCACACATGTTTGTCTCATGTTTGGAAGAAGGCTCGATGGAAAGTTATTCGGATTGACCAATTGGAATCCTAAATAAGCACTACATGTTTTGTATCCAAGTAACAAAAGGGTTAGTTCAAATAGAAATAATTGAGGAATTCAAGAAACTAAGGTTAAAGAAAAAGATGAAAAATGGTCTCTCTCCCTCCATAACACTACAAACGAGGGTGGGTATGTGAAAACACAGAGAAGGATAAATGAGGGTACACATGTTTCAAAACCCTAACTTCCCACTAACAAACTTTCAATGGAGACCAACTACACTACTCCCCTTTCCCAATTGTTGGTTGACTCTCATATGAATCTCAAATTCAATGGCACATGAATACCATGGGAAAACCCTTATAGTCACCTCTGGTATCCATATGAAAAACAACTAAGATCACCAACTCGCAATCAACATCTGGCGGGTACAATCAACAGTCGAGATCGAATGTATGGGCAGGGTAACTAAGCCTGAATCCTTGAAAGAGTTGCCTCTCATGGAGGTCATGGAAATGACAAAACCCCCAATATACAACCTCTCCACTATGCTCGGTTAAGCTTCGGAGGGGTTATCTCCTTGACTCTCCTTCACACGACCTCATGCTTGACTCTTGTGTTAGAGGAGCTTCTCGGATATACTTATACGATAGTTGGGTTTGAACTCTCCCTAGCTCAAACTCATATGTTTTTTAGTGGACTTCGAGATTTATCTCTCCAATCCTAATCCAATTCCCTAACCCTAAGCTTGTTTGTGAACCCTAGAAACAAAGTCTAGTAAATTTTAAGTTTAGCGTTCATTTTAGCGGTTGTTCTTACTCAAAGGGTACAAAAGTGAAATTGATGTTGTTTGAGACTCTTGCAAAAATGAAACTTATAATAACATTGGAAAATAAAACTTTACACCAATTCGTCAATGAAAAAGAGTTTCAAACAAGAAAAAATGCATGAACAATCCTTCAAACCTTGAAATGCAATTTTTTCCTTTCCTAATGTAAAATGCACAATGCAACTTTCAAGAGAGACAAAAGAAGCAAAAAAAAGGATTTTCTTTCTTATTTTTCTTTTGAAATGATTTAAATATGAGAAGAAAACAAAATCCTATTCTAATATCTTTCTCTTTTTCAAATAACAATGCAAAAAAAATTATTGGTGGTTCGACACAAGCTGCTCTGCAATTCTGCTAATAGGTCTTTTCCACCTGCGTGGTTGCATTGATGGCTCCCTCTGAGGGAGGGGATCCACCCTCGGGATCCCCGTCCCCAGACCTGCAGGCCTTCCAGGCCCTCGCTTCATCCTAGGCCAAAGCGCCCAAGCCCTCTCCCTCCTGATTCGTCAAAAAGGTGGTCGAAATCCCCAAGGTTGCAGTTTTCGCACCTTCAGCGCATCCATTGGCACTCAGAATCGAAGATCGTGGACTAATTAGTCAATTCACAAGATTGTGGCCCTCCCCAAAATCCATGCATATCTGGTTGGAAACAAACTGGCGCAAGCTGATAAAGGGACAATTGTCGGTAGCCTTTTGTGGTAAGGGATTCTTCACTTTTTTGTTTGAAAAGAAAGAAGATAGAGATTTGATTTTCCGCAGTGGTCCCTATTTCATGGGGACCAAAGAAATGTACCTAAACAAATGGACTCCAGACTTTGGTCCAGAAAATGAAATCCCCTCAGCAGTTCCAGTTTGGGTCAGGATGCCCTTCCTTCCCCTCCACTACTGGAATGATGAAACAATACGAAACATAGGAAACACCCTAGGCAAGTACATTGATCGTGCCAAGCCAAGGGAAGGCCTCCAGGCCTGAGCTAGACTATGTGTAGAAGTGGATCTAGAAAAGGGTCTTCCGTCAACTTAATTTGGATAGTTGGTCCTACATCCAACAGGTTGATTGTGAACAAATTCCCTTCAAATGTAAAATCTGCCATGAATATGGACACTTTGCTAAATATTGTCCCTGGGCCAAAGACATGCAGGATCAAGATCCCAAACAAGATTAGTGGCAGTAGCCCAAAAGGAAGAAAACAAATGGAAAAACCCATCCCATTCCGCCCCAAAATCAAAGGGAAAAAATCCCTGATCCAAAAGAAAAGAACCTTGGATCCCCACAAAAGGGAGAATCAAGCCACAATCGATATGATGAACTTCACAAAGATGACAATCTAAATGAATCCTGGGAACCCCAAGAAGAAACCAATGGAGGAGGAGTAGAAGACAAAGGAAGAGGAAACAACACAGGCCCAGAGAAGGAAAAAGAAGTTCTGAAGCTAAGTGGAGAATCCTCAAAATCTCCCCACACCCAAAATATGAAGAACCCAGAAATCTTAGAAGAAGAGAGATAGGACTCCTCAGAAAGTGATTCTGATTTGGAATTAACTCAAACCATAAATAGCAAGAAAACTGGAAGGAAATCATACAGAAACAAAAGGGAATCAACAACAGATATAGAAAAGGAATTGGGGATTCAAAAAACTATCGAGGAATCCATAAAGAAAGATGGAAAAGATGGAAAGAATAAGGAAGCCCAACACAAGAGAAAAAATTCACAGCCCTCAAGAGGGGGGCACCCAAACACCCTGATAAATGATAAAAATTGTCTCCTGGAATTGTAGGGGATTAGGCAGTAACCATAACAAAGAAGAAATCAAAAAACTGCTATAAGTAGAAAAACCTTCACTCCTCATGCTCCACGAGACGAAAATGAGGGAGAAGAAAACCCTCAAAGACCTTCAAAAAAATTGTAACACCTGTGATGGCCACGCAGTGAGCTCTAGAGGGGCTTCAAGCAGAATCAAAATCTTCTGGAAGATGGAAAATTTCAAATTGCAAGTGCAAATGAAAACCCAATTCTGGCTCAGGGTTAATCTCCTCAATAAAGCTTCAGGTATGCTCTTCTCTATCATCAACGTTTACATACCAAACAATTATAATGAAAAACTTGAATTTTGGCAATCCCCGATAGACCTTGCCAAGGAAAATCCCCCCCAGAATCTCATTATTGCAGGAGACTTCAACACAACCAGATCCGCAATGGAAAAAAGAGGAGGATCGGTGGTTAGAGACCAAATCTAGGAAAGACTGGAGGATCTTATCTCGGATCTTGATCTTTATGATGTCCCCTCGAGCAAGGGAATCTACACCTAGAATAATAGAAGAGCAGGGCCTAGACACATAGCCGCCATATTAGATAGATTCCTGATCAACAACGCCTTGTTGTCCCTTCCTGACAAGCCTTGCTCAATGAATCTGCCCTGGGCTAGCTCTAATCACCGCCTCATAAGACTGACCTTTGAAGCTCAATAGAACTAGGGGCCTATTCCTTTCAAACTAAACCCCCTCTGGTTGGACAAACCCGAGCTCATTCAATCCATATCCCAGGTTTGGAACCAGTGGATCACAAGTTCTCCAAACTACATCTGGGAGCATAAACTTAAACTAGTCAAGGATCTGTTAAAGAGTTGGGCCAAAAACAATTCGCACAGCAAAGCAAAAGACAAAAATTTCCAACTGGAGGCTCTCCAAGATGAAATGGAAAGCATAGAGATTTAGCAGAACCTCCTCACCCAAGAGAAAAAACTTCACAAAGAGTACCTCCCGGCTTTAGCTGAAGAAGAAATGGCCTAGCGGCTTAAATCCAGGAGTCTCTGGTTGAAGGCAGGTGACCAAAATACCACCTTCTTTCACAACCAAGCCAAAGTCAGGAACTGGTCAAATCAAATTTTCGAGCTCAAAACCCATGAAGGGGAAATCCTTAAGGACATCGACCAAATTAAGCAACATGCGTCCTCCCACTTCCACTCTCTGTACACTACCTCCGACACAGACGAGGATCACCTCTCTGAAGCCTTTCTTCTGCATATCCCCTATAAGATTACTAAGACCAACAACTTTCACCTTGACAGACCCATCGACGAAGCTGAAATCCTCAGAGCCTTGAACCAATTCCAAGATGAAAACGCCCTGGGCCCGGATGGCTTCACCCTGCATTTCTATAAAAAATGTTGGCACATCATCAAAAAAGACTTCACCAGAATGGTCTACTTCGCTCACAAAGCCAAAAGACTGGGTGGAGAAAAAAACTCATCCTTTCTGGATCTCCTCCTGAAAGAACATGGATCCTCCTCCCTTAATCTCTTTAGACCCATCTCACTATGCAACATCTCCTATAAAATTCTGTCCAAAATAATAGAAAACAGGCTCAACCCCCTCCTCATCTCGTTAATTCTCCCAAACCAGGGAGGCTTTATAGCAGGTCGTCAGATTTGGGACAACTTCATCCTTGTCCAAGAATAAATCCATGCCAGTAGCGCTCGGGGGGACTCTGGAATGGCTATAAAACTCGACATGGCCAATGCTTTCGACAGAGTGGAACACAAACTTCTCTTCAAAGTCTTGTGCAACTTTGGCTTCAGACAGAACTTCATGGATTGGATCATCTCGTGCATCGAATCTCCTTGGATAGCGCCCCTAATAAATTTCAAACCAGGTCCTTTCTTCAAGGCGTCCAGGGTATTAAGGTAGGGTTTCCCCCTCTCCCCCTTGCTCTATGTGATAATGGTGGAATCTCTAAACATAAATATTGAATGGGAAAGTGCAAATGGAAACATTCCTGGATTAAAAATTACTCAAGGAATAAAAAGAATAAACCACTCCCAATTTGCAGACGACACAATTTTTCTAAGTGGTGCTTCTAAAATTTTGGCTAGAAGAATCCTCCAAGTCCTGGATACCTTCCTTATAGTCTCGGGAGGTATTCTAAACAAAGAAAAATGTCAGATCTATACCTGGAATGTCTCGACAATCATCAGAGATGGAATAACTCAAATCATGTGGTTTGCCATTACCCAAGACTGGAAATGCTTCAAGTATTTAGGCCTCCCCCTCTGCATCAAAGCACTTACCAGAGAATTTTGGCACCACTTCATCCAAAAGATCAGGGAAAAGATGGAAAATTGGGGCTCTCGATGGCTCAATCCAGCTGGCAGGGTGGTGTTGATCAATTTTTTCCTCTCGTCCCTCCCCATGTATCAATTCTCTACCCTTCTCGCCCCAAAGGGAATTCTTAAAGAAATGGCCCAGCTCATCTGCAAATTTTTGTGGCAAGGGGGGAAATCAAATCACAAAAATCTCCACTTGGTAAACTGGGAAACAGTCACCCAGCCCAAAAAAAGGGGTGGTCTGGGTATCAGAGACCCCGAAATCACCAACTCTACAATGGGATCCAAACTCCTGTAGAGGTTAATCTCAAGGGACAATGACTGGTGGAAACAGGATATCATAAGCAAGTACGGACTAGGTAAAAGAAAAGGGAGTATGGACAATCCACAAACTTAACAAGTAGGGTCTCAAATCTAGAAACTAATAAAGGGAGTCGACCCCTTCTTCAGAGAACATCTATCCTGGATCCTGGGCAATGGAAAAATAATAAAAATATAGCCAGATCGAATCTTTGGGGTGACTTTCAATCCCAGCGATGAAACTCTCATGGATCTAAAATGTTGGATGTTAGGCACGAGCAAGCGCACCATGTATGACATTTCAACCTGGAATGAAAATGGCAGTTGGAGAGACTGGAACTTGGGGGATGTTCCGCAGCATCTAATAGCACAGGCTCATCGTCTAACCATGCTTCTAAAAGGGGCAGTGCCCATTCAAAAAACTTGGCCAAACAACAGGGGATGGGGGAACAAAGGTTACTCAGTCAAAGAAGGGTACAACCAGATCCTCGATCTAACGGGAAACTACCAACCCTCATCAAAATGGAGAAACGTCTGGAACCAAGACTCCCTTCCCAAAATCAACTTCTTTACCTGAAATCTAGTCCATGACAAAATCCTAACAGGGGAAAACCTCATGAAAAGAGGTTTCCATGGCCCCTTCATCTGCCCTCTTTGCCAAAATAGTCAAGAGAATATCAGCCATTTGTTTTAAGAATGCCCTTTTGCGAAAAATTGTTGGACCCTAGCCTTCGGGGATCTCGCTAGAATTATAATATGGCCCTCCTCCCCCCACCCCAACCTAGGAAACTGGGACAAGTACTACCAGGGATCCTTCAAGGACAAGCTAGTTTTGAAGCGCATGTGGTAGTCGCTGCAAAATTTTATCTGCTAGCAGCTCTAGATAACAAGAAACAGGAAAATTTTCCAAGGCAATGCCTCTCCTCCACAAACAGTAGCTGCTAAAGAAAATCTGCTACTCTTTGAATACATAAACTCAAGACCACTAAAAATCGAAGACTCAACAAATTGGATCGTCCGGGAAAAAGACTGGATGGAAAGCTTCAATCTCAGGACTTCAAAGCATACCAAAGCAGTAACAAGATCAAGTTGGCAGCTTCACAATATCCTCAACATAGACCTTTGGATACAAAAGCAAACAATCCATACTCTCTGTTTCGAGGGTGCCTCAAAAGGAAACCCAGGGGAGGCAAGTGCGGGGGNCCTGGGGGGAAAAAAGCTTCACACTACCACTGGAATCTAGGGACGGAAACCAACAACAAATATGACGCCTATGCTCTTTTAAAAGGGGTTCAATTGGCTCAAACCAAGGATATCCGAGAGCTTGTTGTCCTAGGGGAATATAACACCATAATAAGATTGATGGTTAAGGGAACAAACCCTGGAGACCCAAGCTTAAAGAAAATTCTGGACAAAATCTGGCTGGCCTCCAGAGAAATCAAAATCACCTTCTATCACATTCTTCGAGGCAACAATAGCGAAGCCGACAAGATGGCCAATGTAGCAATAGGGGAAAAACCTGGCACCCTCAGTATTGATGGAGTCTCAACCCCAGCCCCCATCTACTAGTGAACACCCAGGAACAAAAAAATACCAGCAAAAGAAGGTTCTTCCCCTGGGGTCCAAGCAAAATGCAAGGGAACATGGGTAAGGAATTTTGTAGCCATACCCAAATTACGAGGGAAGGGGGCGTCTCCACACACTCAAGATTAGCCCCCCCGGTTGAGCAAAAATTTAGCCACAACATCTCAAGGTGGACACTTGCAGTCGTCCACGTGGATGAGAGATTTTGTAGGCACACCAGATGGCATGTGCCACATGCGGACCACCCCTCCCGAGATATTAAGGCAGCCATATTTTCGGATAGAGCGAAATATCTATTTCGCGTGGGAAATCCGGACTCCTTGCTTCGTCTATGTGGAATTGCAGTACGGTACTCTCGCCTCCCACATTGTTTCATCTCCCCTAGTGTCAGTTTCACTTCCACTCTCACCTCCATGGCATCGGTTGGTACATCTTACAAGACTCCTCCCATGAACCCGCAGGAAAGTGCGTCATTCCTCCCTCAGCAATCTTGCAGCAGTCCTTGTCCAGCGTTTAGCTCCTGTGGGAAATCCCTTTCGCTCGTTCGCCCTACCGGTCCCTTCTATTATTTAATCCAGCCCTCTTGCCACATTCATGACATTCCATGCTTTCGCTGCGAGTAATATAGGTCTCTCTATGTGTTGAATCTCTGCCTTTCATTTTCAGAGCCTGGTTTGGCCTTGAACTTCTTCACGACCTCCTGATTTTCTCTTGTTGTGATCCTCAACACTTAAGCGCTCCCTGGTTACCCCTTTCACCCTCTTCTTCTTAGCTCCCCAGCCGACCCCCCAAGTCTCTACAATTCGACCCACAGGCCCGTCTCTCCCTCTGTCTGAATTCTCTCCTTGGCACTATGCAGAACCCACAAGAGCCGGCCAAATTCAGCTTTTCTTCATGCAATAGAGAAATGCAACAAGCTATAGCTGCTCAGGAAGACTCGGGTAGTTGGCTCGAGGATGATTGGGAGGTCAAGTGTGGTGGATGCAGCAGCCTAAGAGAGAAACTGGGAGCATTAAGCACCAATCGTGCATTCGAGATGGAGACTTTATCTTAGCACTGCTTCTTGATAAGCAAGCTCCAAGATGAAAGTGATGCCCAACAAAGACAAATCGAAACCAATCGTCTGCAGATTGACACACTACAACACAGACTAGACCAACTAGATGATTCATAGCCTCCCACAAGCAACTCGGATGATCATCAAGGCTACTCAAGGAACGTCCAGTCAAACTCGATCAACCAAGTGCCAGACCTGAACGAGCCCCACCCAGACTTCAGGGTGAACATGCAGCAAACCAAGGTGGAGAAGGGTAATTAAGCTCATTTCCAATTAAGCTCAAACCTTTGTATATATTGTTGAATTGCATTTTTTAGTGGCTCCTACTGTCGAATTTACCCAGGAAACTCTACATATAGAAATTTTGTTAACCAAGGGGGATGTGACTTACTATATGACAATCCCCATTTTTGTAATCAACACTCTTCAAGAGGAATTTTTATACAGTCCTTCAGGACTCATTTTTTGTAATACTAGTGGATTTATCCACACCAGTTAATATAATTTTTCCATTTCTTGTTAAAAAAAAAACAATGCAAAAAAAATTCAAAGAAAGAAAGAGACCTAACTAGCAAAAACTAGGTTTTTTTAATTTTCTTCTTCTTTCTACCAAAGAAAAACTCACAAAAGATGCTAAAAGAAGGAATTTCTTTTGTGTTTTTTTATGTTTTAAAAATATAAGGAAAGCACCAAAGAAAATTTTTGAACCCAAATACAAACTCAAGTTTCAAATATGACCACAACAATGACTAGAAAACTAAGATTCTGAGAACAAGACTATTCTTATATAAGTACAATCAAGATATCAAAATAAGGTAAAGAAGCATCCAAATCTTTGTTTTTCTCTTAAAATATGATACTCATATATATTTCCACACAATCATGAATTAAATCAGATAATATATTGATTACATCTCTTTGAAAGGTGACAGGGATGTTACATAACTCGAATGGTAGAACACGATAAGAAAATTTCCCCCATGGAAAGGTAAATGTTGTTTTGTCTTGATCCTCAGGTGCGACCTGGATCTAGTTATACCCATTGAATCCATTGAGGAAAGAAAAGTATTTATTCCCTGCTAATGTATCCAGGACTTGGTCAATGAATGGAAGTGGGAAATGGTCCTTGTGTGTTTCTTTGTTGAGTTCTCAATAGTCCACACAAATCCTCCATTTACCATTTTTATTTGGTACCATGACGAGAGGGGACACCCATTGGTTGTCAGAAATTGGATAGATAAAGTTGGGTCTAAGTAATTTATGTATCTCTTCCTTGACTATGTCCTTCAGTGTTGGATTCATCGAGCGTTGGGGCTGGCGAATGGGTATAGATCCTTCCTTAATGTATATATGGTGTGTGCATAAGTCAGGATGGATTCCCTTTATGTCAGAGTAATCCTAGGTGAAGGAATTGATGTGATTTCATAGCACAACGACCACTCACTCTTGTTGTTGTTCAGCCAGTCCTTGATTGATGTTCAAGGTTTTCCTAGGGCTGATTTCTATAGTTTTTGTGAGGGACCCTTGATCGTTTTCAGGTGAGGACTCGTGTTCTACAACTCATATGATTTTTAAGGAAAGAGAAACATGTGTTTCTGGATGCATAACATGCTCAAGAACATGTGGGTTGGATGAGGAAGAAGAAGATGCTATGAAATCATTGATTTCATCATCCTCTATTTTCTCTATGATGGCTAGGTATTGATCTATAGAGAGGAATTGATGAGCTTGTCCTTCTTCATCAATGTCTTATTCGTAGGCCCATTGTGGTGTTTAAAAATCTATGTTGGGTTTGGTGGGAGGATACAAGATTAATTTCTTTGTAGAGGTATCGTGGGAAATGGTCATGTTACCTGACCTGCAACTGATGTAAGCATCAACAATGGCCAACCAAGGCCTTCCCATGATTAAAGGATACCCTGCAAGAGAGTTTTTGGGTTGTAGGATCATAAAGTTGGTGGGATATTCCCAAGAATATACAGAGATCACTACATCTTCTAATATTCCCAATGGTTTGATAGTTGATCTGTCAGAAAGACGGAGTATAGTTGAGGTTTCCCTAAGGTTAGTGAGTCTTAAGGTTTCCATGGTCTCACACATCATAACATTGATGGAAACACCAAGGTCAATTAATGTGTTTCTAATATGTGTATTATTAATCTGCACATTAACTATTGGGCTACTAGGGTCAGAGTGTTTGGCCGCGAGAACTCCCCCCATGATTAAGCCAGATAGTCTAGCCATAACATGGACAGTTTGGGAATCCTTCCTTTTTTATCAGGTTTCCTTAAACAAAGTTCCCATACCACTTTTGACTGTATAGGTACATATTTGATCGCTTGGAACAATGGTATTTTGACACACATGTTCTTGAGTTCCCGCAAGAATTCAAATTATGGTTGAGTAAGAGGTTTCTCTAGGTTAAATATTTTTGGATAGGGTGGGTTTTGAAGTTCAAGGTGGGCATCATCGAATTTCAAATATTTGCGAGATTGTTTCTATTCTGGTTCTTCATCTTGAACATCCTCATTCAGATATTCAATATGAATGGGAGGTTGGTCCTTGGTTAATGTCTTCCCAAATCAAAGATGGATATCACTGCAGTCCATGGAAGAGATGGAATACGTAGGGTAGGTGGAAATTCCATCATCTTGTGTTTGTTGGGTTGGAATACCTAAGGTAGGGTGGGTTGTGCAGGTAATTGTGGTCGAGGAGGGGATGATGTGGATGACAACATCGAGGGAGGAGGAAGAAGTTGCATGGGTGGTTATGTTATGTCTTGTTTAGGGACTCCTAAAGTGGAATTTCTCCACCCTTGTCGCCATAACTTGTTTGGAGGAGGAGGATCCACCCACGGTTTTATTGGCAAACACCATGGATGAAAAGTATATTGCATGGAACAATTAGTCCAATATGAATTAAAATATTGGGATTGGTCTTGAACCATACCTTGAGGTTTGGGTTGCAATGGTCGTTTCTGAGAGACAAAGCATGGTTTATTTGGTTCCTCAGATTTATGATATATATCTTTTATTCTTTGTAGGGATGGAAAGTTTCAAGTATCATGGTCCTCACTGCATATTCCACAAACCTCAAATTGGTACAATGGAAATTCTTTCCATGGGTGCTTTGTTCTTCATTTTGGGAAAAAGATGGCCAAAGCTCATTCTACCTCTTCTTTATTCTTCTTCATTTGCAGTGTATCCAATTGGGAGATCAAGGAACTAAGTATATCAGTCTTGAAGTCCTCTAACATGTTCTCGATCTCTACTCTTGTGACTCCACCTCCAGTAGTCTTTTCAATCCTTGTCAATATATCTCTTGGTCATTTTCTCGTTTTTGAAGTACCTATGGAATATTTGCAACAAAGTTCCAATATAACATCATAATCTTGTTGAGAGATGTCTCCTCCACCCATTAGGTTCATAATTTCAATGCAATCATCTTGGATTCCTCTCAAGAATAATACATGTTGTGTCTCGAGAGCCAAATCTCCTTGCCTTGCCCTTTGTAAATTATAGTTAAATATTTCGACGTAAAAGGATCTCATCTTCAGGTTGTGTCATTTTGAAGAATTTCTCCCTTCTTTCTTTTTCTTCACAATAATCTTGGTACTTTTTCGGGAATTTATGCATCATCTGGTCCCATGTGTAGATGTTGTCCCTACCAAGGCCCATGAACTAGCGTAGTGCAAAATTCTTGAGTGTGGAAGAATTTTTTTTTAATTTATGGGCATCTAACACATAATCATAACTTCTGCAAAGTACGTCAAATTCAAATAGGAAGGTGTCAATATCTTATTTGGATAAACCATGAAAATTTGACAAGGAAGAATGAGGGATATTCTTCATTTTGATCTCCTCATTTGATCCTCTAATTGGAGATCCAAAGGCAAAGGTTTCTTCTTTGACAGTTTCATGTGCCATCTCCTTTTGAGGGTTTTCCTATGTTTCTGAAGAAGCTTTAGGAAATATGAACTCCCCATAGTGGTATTTTTCATCAATGAGATATTTTGAAGGCGGAACCTTTGTGTGCATAAAACCTTGTACAATTTCAGATTATTAAGGGGAGGTCTCAGGTCTCTTTTGGGCAAGAAAACTTGTTGTAGGTGAAAAATCATTCGGCTGAATAGGCTCCTTTCCCTATTGAGAGTGATCTGCACTATTAGCTTTACGAGAATTTTTGGATGAACTAATAAATATACCTTGTTGATCCCTAAATCTGTGCATAGAAAATATTAGAAGAACATTCTAAAAATTGATGAAAATAAATCATATCACTCAATCTTTTGTAATGAAAATACAAACAATAGGACATATCCTAGAGAATGACACAAAAAATGACAAACTTTTCAATTACTTTCTAATTGAATTAGTAAGCAACTGAAGAGTTGTGCATTTAATTACCAATCCAAGGATGTATTATGTTGATTTTTTGGTAGCATCGGACAGGTAGTTCCACATAGGCATGTGTTTAGCATGTGGAAGTAGTCGAAAATATTCTAGTCTTGAGTTTACTTTAGTTAGAAGGAATTAATTAAAGTAAAATTTCATTTATTAGTGAATTGAGTTATTTAAGGACATATGCAACGTGTAATCTAAATCTTAAGAGGGTGTGAGAATTAATCTCAACCGTAGATCACTTTGAATATTAGAAATAGATTGTAACTCATGATTATAAAAGCAAGGTTTGGGTATCGGAGAAGTCACTTTTGACGAGAGGTCGAGGTCAAGTGACTTGTGTGAGATATACTTGTGAGAGACTTGGTGAGAGACCAAGTTTGAGGATAGAAAAGAAGGACTTTTTCTAGTAAGGAGTGTAGGAGAAAAGGACTTTTGCTTACACTAGAGTGAGTAGATCTCATTGGTTGGGTCAAGAGAGCCCATACAAGTATTGATGAGAAGGTTGAATCACAAAGGACCATGATTCAAGATCTTGATAGGTGGAGAAGGAATGTCATCTAGAGGTCATACAGGTCAAGGAGGAGAGATAGAGAGAAGAAGTAGCCATAGATGGGTTTCAAAGGAAGAAAACCAGAGGGAAGAACAAAGTCGTATGGAGGTTTTCGTACGATATTTTGTACACATCTTTGGGTCTCAAAGGAGATAGGAATGAATATCTGTGGATTAGAGAAGGGAAAGGTGCGAACATCCGCGGGCTAGAGAAGGGTAAGTCACGGATGCATTGGGAAACATGCTGGTACAAGGTCGTATAGAAGCACACAAGTTTCCAGGTTTGTCTGCAGTGTATATTTATCTCAGTTGCCCATTATCCTTGTTACAGGAGCCCTGATTTGACCTTAATAGAAGAATCATTGGACTGGTTTTCCCTTCGGGGGTTTACCCAAATCTTGGTGTTCTTATGTGCTTGATTTGATTTCCTTCTTTATGCATTCGCTGCATTTTTTGTTGAGTAACCTAGTTGTGCTTTGATTCAATAAATATATGTTGCTTGGAATTAAATTCTTGGTGCCAGGTTGAAGGGAAATTTTGATATGGTATCAAATCATACCAAGGGTTGAATCCTCTTTAGAAAATAAACATGGTATCTGAGTCAAGGCTCTAAAGGAAAGAGGGAGACTCATCTCTGAAGGGAGGAAACCAAGAGGACAGATCTTATTAAGTAAATAACCAGCAGAGGAAATCAAAGGATAGATTTTCAGGGAAACAAAAGTATTGGGAAGAACATGTTTTTTTTGCAAAGGCATTCGTGAGTCACAAAGTAGACAAGCACGGGCATCTGCAGGTCACAAAAAGATAGGGCACAGATATCCGGGAGTCAAGGAAGGGAAAGTCACAGATAGTTCATACATGATAGTACAAGGTAGTTCCAGTAGAGGGTTATCAGATCATATCTTGAAGATGGTGAACACAATGAATATTGAGGACATGTTAGAAGGGGCAACAAACTTCCAAGCTTGGAAGGAAAGGATTCTTCTTTTGTTAGAGGATAATTGTCACAATAAATAAATAATATAATATAAAGACATTAAAACAATAAATAAAAGTAAAATTAAACATTAATGTAATAAAAGGTCATGACTAAAAGTCATGACTCCTCATAAAACCAAAAAGAGCATATATATAGGCAAGCCCTATCTTTGTAATATCATCATATTTTTACAATAAATTATTATTATATATATCTTATTATAGATTCAGAGTGAATCTGTTCATTATGAAACCCTTGTGTCCTTCACATTGGTAAGTTCTTGATACACACAGATCATAATAGTCTCCAATACTTGTTACAACAAAAAACATTGCCAACTGAACAACAAAAGTGGATAGAAAAAATTGCCACGTTTGATATGGATATTCTACATAAAAGAGGAAAACACAACATAGTGGTTGATTCCCTATAACGAAAAGATGAAGAAGAACATTTTTTTGCAATATCAATAGCCATTTCAGAATGGTTGGATGAAATTAGAATTGAGTATGCCAAAAACCCGAAGACTTTATCTATAATCAACAATTTAAATTAATATCCTAATTTTGAATGAAAAAACTACATCTTATGGTATAAAGGGAGAATCTACTTAAATACCAACTCAATATTTGAAGCCAAGGTTCTTCAAGAATCTCATGATTGCCCAGATGTAGGTCATGTAGGATTTTTCAAAACATACTATAATGCACGAAGATCATTCTTTTGGAGAGGGATAAGTGTAGATATTCGAAAATATGTAGCAGAATGTGATCTTTGTCAAAGGAATGAGAATGAAAATGTGTTGACCCTAGGTTACTCCACCCGTTACACATTCCAAACAAAAAATGGGAAGAAATTTCAATGGATTTCATTGAAGGACTATCCATATCCGATGGAAAATATAAAATATCAGTAGTAGTAGACATACTAACTAAGTATGCACACTTTATTGGAGTAAGGAAAACAGATTCAACAAAACAAACGATTGAAATATTCTATAAAAATATTTACAAACTACATGGGTTCCCTAAGGTTATCGTCAGCGAAAGAGATGTCAAATTTAAAGGGAATTTTTGGAGAGAACTTTGCAAACAGATCGAAACCTCTCTCAATATGAGCTCATCTTACCACCTTCAAACATATGGTCAAACAGAATTTGTCAATAAATGTTTAGAAATCTATCTTTGTTTTTTATCTCCGACAAACAAAATAAATGGATTCAATGCTTGCACCTTGCTGAGTGGTGGTATAATTCCACTTATTACACATCAACTAAAATGACACCTTTCCAAGCTCTTTATGGTTATGAACCTCCATCATGGAAGGAGTTGGCCACCAACCAGATAAAGGTTGTGTTGGTAAAATACCATTTAGATGAAAGTCAGAAAATCCTTCAGTTACTCAAAGAAAACTTAACAATTGCAAGGAACTGAATGAAGCAACAAGCTTACCAAAACCGAATAGAAAGAGAGTTCGAAGTAGGAGACTGGGTATTTGTGAGACTTCAACCTTACAAACAGTTATCCCTTAAACAACATGGAAAGAATAAATTGGCTCCAAAATTTTATGGACCATATCAAATAAATAGAAAAATCGGGCACATAGCTTACCAGTTGGATTTACCAGATAAAAGTCGTATTCACAACGTCTTTCATGTATCATGTCTAAAGAGAGTCTTGGGGCAAAACCAAAAGGCACAAAATATACTTACTATGTTAGATGAGGAAGGAAGAATCATTTTAGAGCCCAAACCCATTATCGCCACCTAGGAAAAGAGATTACATTCTCGAGTAAAAAGGAATATTTGATTAAATGGAAAAATATACCGAAAGAAGACGTTGCATGGGAGTCATATCACTTTCTCCAGTTATATCCTTCCTTATCATTTCTTTGAGGAAAAAGAAAAATTTAAGGGAAAGGCAATGTCACAATAAAAAAAATAATATAATAATAAGACATTAAAATAATAAATAAAAGTAAAATTAAACATTAATGTAATAAAAGATCGTGACTAAAAGTCATGACTCTTCATAAAACCAAAAAGGGCATATATATAGGCAGGCCCTATCTTTGTAATATCATCATATTTTTACAATCAATTATTATTATATATATCTTATTATGGATTAAGAGTGAAGCTATTCATTACGAAACCCTTGTGTATTTCACATGAATGACCTCAAATAGTATGTTGAGATTGTGGTTGCAGACCCTACAGATCCACAAGAATTAGTATTTCACAAGAAGAAGGAAGTGAATGCCCAGCGGTTGTTGCTAGAATCGGTAAAGGATCACTTGATTCCGCACATTTCTAAGAAGAAATATGCCAAGGAAATGTATGATGCTTTGGTGAGTCTATAACAAAACAAGAATACAGGCATGTTGCTACATTCGAATCACCGGCTTCAAGTTGTTAGGATGTCCAATGAGGACACAATTGTGAATTATCTTATGAATATTACATAGATCCGAGATCATATTGCAACGATTGGTGAGACAATATAGGATGTCGAGTTGGTGACTGTAGCATTGAGAGGTCTTCCCAAGTCTTGGGAACCTTTTGTGCAGGGGATCTATGCACAAGAGACAATTCTAGGGTTTGATAAATTAATGAACTGGTTTTATTCATGAGGAGACTCAATTAGAGTCTAGGGATGGTTTGAAGAGGATCCATGATGAGAAATTTTCTCTTGTCATTCGGGAAAGGAAGGGAAAGTTTAAGAATATTTCCGGTGGAGAGTCGACCGCTCAATATTGAAAGAAGAAGAAGGACATGAGAAAAGTCAAGTTATTTGCATGTCACAAGTTTGGACATTATGCAGGGAATGTCCGCATAGGAAGAAGGGGGGAAATGAAATGCAATCAGAGGTAGTTGTGTCAGCAAAGGATCAAGTGGACGAGTTTTGCAAGAAGTTTGAATAAATAGAGTTCTTACTGGTTTCTCAAAATTTCATGGGCATCATATCAGTTTATGCATCTTTGATAGATAATGGAGCTACATGTCATATGACAGGAGCATGAGAGGTGTTCAAGAGCTTCACAAAGTCTGAATTAGAAGCATCTGGAGTTCGTTATGTGGACCAAGCATGCAGTGAAGGGATTTGGAATAGTTCCATTCTGGATAGAGTCAGGAGGCACATTGATAGTGCAGGATGTGTTGTGGGTTCTAGAACTTAATAGGAGTGTGATCTCAGTCTCAATGATTGAGAAGAGGGGATTTTATGTAGCGTTCCAAGAAGGAAAGATGTTCATTATGCCCATAGGATCTAGCTCATAAAAAGCAAATGTATTTGGAGTTAGAGAGAGAAACTTGTATATGATAAAGGGCTAGCCTATGAGAGAAATTTCAAACAAGATGGTGACAGAGAATAGGTAGCAGGTAGCTCTGGAGGTTGAGAAACTCAGAGGGAGTCAAATTTCAGGTTCAGGTAGGAAGGAGCATCCTTCCAATTCAGTCAAGAAGGAGTCATGGTATGAGATGGCCATGCAGGATGCTCAGAAGTAGGAGACTTCTAGGAGCATGTTCAGAGGAAGTGACTCTTCAGAGACAAGTTAGACCATCATGGTAGGGATAGCTTCTATGTCAGAGGGAGCATCCAATTAAGTGTATTAAAGAGAAGACATGTTAGCGGATATGGCAGAGAAGATAGAGAAAAATCTAGGTGGGAGAAGTACCTTCCCCACTAAGAGGGAGTGTTGATTTTTTGGTAGCATCAAATAGGTACTTCCACATAGGCATGTGTTTTGCATGTGGAAGTAGTTTAAAATATTCTAGTCTTGAGTTTACTTTATTTAGAAGGAATTAGTTAAAGTACAATTTTATTTATTAGTGAATTGAGTTATTTAAGGACATGCTTAGCATGCATCATGTAATCTAAATCTTAAGTGGGTGTGAGAAGTAATATCAACCGTAGATCACTTTGAATATTATAAATAGATTGTAACTCATGATTATAAAAGAAAGGTTGGGGTATAGGTGAAGTCACTTTTGATGAGATGTTGAGGTCAAGAGAATTGTGTGAGATACACTTGTGAGAGACCAAGGTTGAGGATAGAAACAAAGGATTTTTTCTAGTAAGGAGTGTAGGAGAAAAGAAGGACTTTTTCTTACACTAGAGTGAGTAAATATCACTAGTTGGGTGAAGAGAGTTCATCCAAGTATTGATGAGAGGGTTGAATCACAAAGGACCATGATTCAATATCTTGATAGGTGGAGAAGGACAGTCATCTAGAGGTCATACAGGTCAAGGAGTAGGGAGAGCATAAGTAGCCACATGTGGGTTTCAAAGGACAGAGACCAGAGGGAAGAGAATATCCGTACGAAGGTTTTTGTACGGGATTTTCGTACACATTCGCGAGTCTCAGAGGAGACAGGCAAGAATATCCACGAGTCAGAGAAGGGAAAGTGTATAACCCTAAATTTCTCTACACATGCATACCTAGCCTTTGGCCCTCTTACCTACATTTTTTTTCAAGCCATCACTAAGTTTCTCTTCTAAAAAACCATTTTTTGAAGATGTACGTGCCCTCCACCAATACTTCCCACGTACATATGTTTGTTGCACCACTACAGCCCGCGTACGTAAACATGTTGCACCACTACAACCTGCGTATACTTGCAAAAGTTGCAAAAAATAAAAAGTTGCAAGGAATTCGTTGAGATTACGGGCTATTGGGTAGTTTCCTAACTAATACATAGCCTATAGCCCATCACCCAACCAAATAACCATCCTTTTGTCATATAAAAGGAGGTTTTCAAGTCTCATTCCACATCTAGACATAAGAACAGTGAAACTCTGCCCATTTCACATCCCCTCCTTGCCCCAAGTAATTGCAGCCCTTTTGTAAGAATTGCCTCGACATTCCCTAATTAGCCCTTCTTCCTCCATTAGAACCCATTCAATTCCCAAGAAGAGATCAGAAGGTCGATAGGAGAAGCCATACAAAGGTGCACTTTGTAACACCATGTTTCCCCCAGCTTGTAATTAATCCTAAAATAGGATTACCATGCTAAGGCATGTGGACAGTGTAAATTTATTATTGTTTGAGTTGCCAATAACTGACTGTGCAGATGAAGCCTTGAAAGTACTTGCCATGATATCACTAGAGGAAAGAATGTGAAAAATGTAAGAGAGGGTTCATTATATCAAATAACCCCAAATTTATCTTGATGTGGATAATAAATCTCCTTCAGATCTCAAGGAGAGAAACCAGTTAATGAAGAAAGGACCGGTATTTGAATTATCAACCACTCCCATGAATTGGAGCATGGTCTAACTGCAGGATGTCATCCCAAAGTACCACTGGGTATGGCAGACGAAGCTGACCCAAGTTCTCTTCTGACAGAAGGAACGGGATGGGTCGAGAACCATCCTGGGGAAAATATATAATAAAAATCAGTATGGAGAATGCGGGGATATCTCTAGCGGATGATGAACAGAAGGCCACGAGTTTGATGTTGGGTGAGAATATGATAAACCTCACCTAGGGCGATAACAGAGAAGGAAAAATCTTTGAAAGTTTGCAGAGAACAGAACTCGAGCAGAAGTTGAAACAAAGAAAGAATCCTTGAGAATTGCGAGAGTTCCCTGGTGATATCATGGCTTGGCACATGGGTGGCCAAAGTTCTAAGAATGAATGCCTCTGCGACTATGGTCGGGTGGAAGGATGAACACCCACAGTCAGTTGGTTGGCTACCACCTGTAATAGATAAGTAATCGCATATATTTTGTATTTAAGTGGTACTATGAATTAAAGTCGGATATCCTATGAATATTGTAGGGATGGATATGTTTGCTTAATGATTTATACTGTACCCTTTTTGCGTCTTCTTGATTGTGTAATTAGGCAAGTAGGAAATTGTATGAATTGGACGTGTTTTTATACTCATAAATGTTTGCATCTTGTGGTGGCTTAAGCTAGAGCCATGAACTGTGAGTTCGTCGACCTTAGGTACAGTTTCATGTATGCATCTCGACCCTCCTAGTCGTTCTGAGTCCCTTTGAGGACGGAGTTTGTTAATCTTAGGAGAGGTAGTGCAGATATGCACAGGCTCTCTACGAGGCAAGCAGAGATCGAGAACCACTTAATTTCTAGACTTGATGAAGGAGCACAAGAGTTGTGCAGAAGATCCTTCTAACTGTTAAGTCCAAGAGAAAGAGCACATTGCTCTTAAATCCTTCATAACTGAAGAAATCTCAAGAAGGATAGCGATATTTAAGTATCGAAAGGGAATATCCTTTAGTTTGGAAGACGAACGAATGAGACCTTTCAGGAGGATCCAAGGTCTGTCGCGACTGCTAGATTGGAAGAAGGAGCGCAGGCATTAACGCCTCGACTCCTTCAATCTTTGCAAGATCAACAAATGTTGGAAATCATCATGACGGGGACAGATCCTCCGAAACCCAAAGTCGCGATGTGATCTAGACCGTAGATCCAAGGATCTATCGGGACCCACCTTGACTGTCGGATCTATGAGTGTGGAGTTCGCGCAATGGAGAATCGCACGTTGGTGCGATTAAACTACCGAAACCCAAAGTTGTGATGTGATATGGACCATTGGATCGAGGAAGGTCATGGACCGTCGATCCGATGTCAGAATATTAATGCAAGGAGTATGTGGGAATTTGAAATTCCCTAAGGACCAAGATCAAAAGGGACAAGCGCTTTTCAAAAGCGCAGATGAGGTCCAAGAGGTGAAATTGTTTCAAGTTCGTAAGCTCGGGAGGGAAAGAAGAAGTCGAGACCCATACATCAGGGCTCGTAGGAAGTAAATCGAAGGTCAAGACCTTTGAAACATCTGAAATATTTCAAGTCAGGGAAGAAAGTGAAAGCTCAGGAGGAGCAACAATGACCGTTGGATCGAGCATTGTGAAATATTTGGACCGTTGGATCCCATGTCCAGACACTTAGGAGTATGTTCAAGAGGAGATCAGATCTGGGCCGTCAGATCTGAGCGTGAGGACCAACAGTAGTTGGATCCCAAGGAAAGTGCACGAGGCCTAACCCTTTGAAAGTGCACAGGAGAGTGGAATTTTCAAAGTGCCGAAGTAGATTCGTACAGTCCATCGTCAAGGAGGACAGGTGGCGTAAGATCCACAACTTTGAAGGTTTGTGGACAAGGAGGAGGAAAAACAGCCGAAGTAAATCCTGGTCATTGATCGCCAGGGGGATATGTGTCAAGGGATCATGTCTTTCGGGTAAAATCACTTCGGAGAAATGTGTGCATAAGATTTTGAAGTGCCGAAGTACTGAAGAGTCGAAGAGCTGAAGCGTCAAAGTGTCAAAGTGTCGAAGTGTCGAAGAGCCCAAGAGCTGAAGCGTCGAAGGTCTCTGGACCGTTAGATCCAGAGAGACACGTGGAGATAGATAGCAAGCTTCGAGTAAATTGCATTGGAGTTTTAGTTTAAAGTTGAGATTGTCGAACCCTGAATACCCGAAGTGAATCTAGACCGCCAAATCCAGAGGGATGCGTGCCGATGGATTGTGGACTCCGGGGAAATTTGTTCAAGAGTTTTCAATTGATATTTGAAACTCCCAAAGTCGGGAGAGTCGGAGAGTCGAAGTGAATCTCAACCGCCCAATCATACGAAGTAGATCTCAGTCGTCAGATCGTCCGAAGTAAATCTCAAGCGTCGGATCATCAGAGGTGAATTTGGACCATCTTATCCAGAAGAGACATGGCGTAGATCGGTGGATTCCGGAAAAAGACCTGCAGTAAACATCAACCGTCGGATCGTCCAAAGTAGATCTGAACCATTAGATCCATAGGACAGGTGGCATGAATCTATGGATTCCAGGTAAAGACTCGAAGTAAACGTCGATTGTTGGATCGTTCGAAGAATATATGAACCATCAGATCTAGAGAATAGGTGGCATGAATCTGTGGATTTTGGGTAAAGACCCGAAGTAAGTTTCAACTGTTTGATTGAAGCGGACACACGGTCGAAATCCACATACTTCGAAGGGAGTGAAAGTTGAGACTTGAGAATTCCAAAGTTCGGAGACACGAATGGATCACAGTCATTGATCCAAGGGGAGACATGCATCATTACAATATTAACTCTGGATAAAAGTCATTGGATGAAGGCGAGAGTTGATATCTGAGACTTCTGAAGCTCAAAAATCCGAAGCGGTGAGAGTCGTTGATGTGAAGGTGAACACGTAGTGCCAGATCTAGAACTCCGGAAGAAGAGAGAAGAGGAAAAGGTCTAAAGACCTAGAGAAGATATCGATCGTTGATCGAGAAGGGAGTTGAAGGACCATTGATCAGGTTAAGGAGGCCAAAGTCCCAAAGCAGGAGAAGAACTGTTGATTGAGGAGGACGTGTGGCAGACGATCTGTCATTCCAGAGAAATCTCTCCAGAAGAAACAAGAGTTTGAGAACTGAAACTCTCGAAGGCCGGACTCGCAGAGGAAATCATTGTTAGAAAAACAAGACCATGGAGCAATAAAATAAAACAAATGCAGAAACAAAACACAGAAGATACACAATACAATAGAGACACAGATTTACGTGGTTCACCTAGTTTGGGCTACGCCCACTAGAGAAATTGCCAGGTCCTTCCTTTATTATTATCCAGCATATGAAGGGATACAACCTACAAGAAACTCGTTGTAACTTCCTCTTATTTCTCTCACAGTCTCCTATCTTAGAATACAATATTCACCATCAACCATAGCTGCAATACATTTCCCTCATAAAAGAGGGTTGCCTTCTAGGGAAAAAAAAACCCTAACATAATATCTACCGTTAGATCTGTGACCTTATAATCAATGGTCCAGATTTACAATGAAATTACAATATACATTTACAAGGCAATTTTTCCTTCGGGGGATGTTGCCCCCAACCAGGGGGATAGCCCCCCCGGACCCCACACAGGGGGTACCCCCCCTCTGCACTCCCCCGCGTAGAAGAGTGTACATACTTCTAGGGTGTAAATACTTCATGGGGTATAAACACGGCCGAAAGCAAGGACCTCTGAATCAGGAAGATAATCAGGCTCCACAACCAACAATCTCCCACTTGGAGACTGATCTCAACAACTCCACCGCTATTGTATATGTTGGACTCTGAACCTTCTTGGACCTGGAAAATTTCTCATCTTCATCTTC
>SNQJ01S0071723.1:17514-55731 GCA_010110895.2 Picea sitchensis | reverse complement strand
CCAGGTCCTTCCTTTATTATTATCCAGCATATGAAGGGATACAACCTACAACAAACCCGTTGTAACTTCCTCTTCTTCTCACAGTCTCCTATCTCAGAATACAATATTCACCATAAACCATAGATGCAATACATTTCCCTCATAAAAGAGGGTTTCCTTCTAGGGAAAAAAAACCCTAACATAATCTCTATCGTTAGATCTGCGACCTTATAATGAACGGTCTAGATTTACAATGAAATTACAATATACATTTACAAGGAAAATTTTCCTTCGGGGGCTTCGCCCCCAAGCCCCCGCTTTCCCCCAGACCCCCCAGCCGGGGGGATAGCCCCCCTGGACCTCGCAGAGGGGGTACCCCCCCCTCTGCACTCCCCCGCATGGAAGAGTGTACATACTTCTGGGGTGTAAATACTTCATGGGGTGTAAACACGGCTGAAAGCAAGGACCTATGAATCAAGAAGATAATCAGGCTCCACAACCAACAATCGTAGACGTACATCTGTAGTGACATGTGTCAACAGATCTTCCACTTTGGAGGATAGCTACTGAGGAGGAAGCGAGGGTTGAGAGTTGAAACTCCCGAAACCCGAATCACAAAATAAATCATAGTCGTTGATTTTAGAAAGGTTAGCTCTAATCCGTAGATTCAGAAAGGATGGGTCTAAGCTGTCAGTTTGGAAGTACTGTCAAGTTCAATGAGATCGATGGTCCCGTCGCATTGCAGGGACCGAAGGTGCGCAAACTTTAAAAAGTTGAGGGCAGGTCGCAATCCAAACCACGGTTTTGAAGAAAGGACACGTGGAGGCCCAAAGTGAATTGCGGGGTGAAAAGTAGTTTGGTTTAAAAACACCCTTGGTTGCACCCGTAATTGCGTGGTTACGTAAGGCCATCGCCCAAAGTCATATCAAGGAAGGGGCTTATTAGAAAAGGAGCTAGCGCCCAGACTCTGAGATTTCACAGGCGTGAAGAGGAGGGTCGCGGGTACTTTTAAACCTGCACCAGGAAGTTGAAAGGGTTTGCGTCTAATTACAGGATGAGACCATCAAGGTCTCAGAGAGTCATTTGGCTTCAGGATCGAATATCCTTGACCAGGAGGTCAGACTGGTTCCCTGACTTTCCAAATTAGAAACCATGGATTGAGAATCTGTCCTTTAAGAAAAGCGAAAAGTTGTATGCCTCATCTTGGGTGTGTTACAAATTGGTATCAGAGCATGTTTACAACACTTAGCCTTCTTGGGCTCATGTACGATTCGAGAAGGACTGCAGATTGAACCTGTGAGTTTGGGAATTCTTGTTGAATTTCAGCAGAAGAATTTATTTAGCCCTTTTATCAAAGTGATAATTACTCTTACCAGAGTAGGGATATGCTAATTAACATTTATAATAAGACTTGAATGTGGATAGCTAAAGGTGGAAGGGTTCTGTCAAGGGCAGTTGAAGCTCGAAGGAAGGATGACCTGGTGTTCGTAACACTACTTCTAAGCATGGGCAGTTGGAACTTCAGGCACTGATGATGGTGCATTATATAATGGTTAATACCTTTGTGGGCTTAAAGGAATCAGATAGGATCAGGTAGGATCCTCTGCAGTTATAGTTACTACGTTAAACTAAAATCGGAGTATATAACTCCTCATGACCAGAGAAAAGTGAGATGGGAAAAACCCTACGGACGTTGAGGAAATAAGGTTTTCTTCCTAGACGTTGTCGCATAAAGAGGAAAGTGACCCTAGTTAGTTATTTTCATAAGAGAATGCAACATCGATATGAGATATGACTGTGAGATTAGTCTTGTAAGTGACTAAAATCTTAAACTAAAGGACACTAATGATGAAATTAAATTATCAAGCGAATGCATGAGGTAAAAAGGTGCAAGAGATGCACCTACTTATACACGAATGTGTATACATGATCATAAGGATGATTGGAAGATCCTTGGGAAAAGGATATAGAAGTTGGATATGTCCATGTGTGTGAATGACATGGAAAAAGGTGCAAGCAATAATCTAGCATGATAAATACTTATCCGTGTTTAACTATGCTTGAGTGCATGGGTTTAATGCATTATGGAGCTTCTTAATATGAAGCCTGATAGTAATACAAGTTAGGTATGAATGATATTAAACATGAAAGTGATGCACATGTATGATGTAAGTTAACAAAACCAAAATATGTATGGATACATAATTTGGGTACATGACAAGATGCATGTTGATATTCCTTATGGGATATTTGGTAAACTGTTGAAGCTAATTCCAGGCTGAGGCCATCAAAAATAGTGATGGATATGCAATAAGGAAGTTGCATGCTAAAGGAGTTCCATGTGGACTAACTGTGTGAATACTCTTCCAGGAAAACAAAGTCACAACCTTAATGACTGTTGAGAACTAAGTAGTGAGCTACAAGCTTATATATATATATATATAATAATCATCGATTACATTTTGAAAACATCACGCAATGAATAGAAGACTAATGAATGAATAAATGAGTATATTTGATTGAATAGGCTTGGTTGAAGCCATGTTAAGAAAAGACAATGAGGCCTTTAGAGAAACTCAGCTGGCTGAAAAGTCCTGGGCGGTGTAGAAAGAATTGGAAGAAGGGGAGAGCCCCTAACTCCTTTCTCACTATGTGTTATGTTTCCTCTGGAATGAGAAATTTGGTATGCTAATGAAAGTAAAAAGGTTTTGACACCATAGTAATAAGGATTGCATTGTTGAAGATACAATCGAAATCTGTTTGTGTTTCACTTGTGGAAACATTTGAGGATAATGTGATGAAGTGCATAAAGATATGCTAGGACATTTTGAAGATGTTTTATGAATTTTATGATACATGCATTTGGTTTAATATTACAACTAATGTAATTGTGACTATGATGATGCATGCTATGTATAGAAAGGAATTGGAGCTATTGAGGAAGACAGTTGCCAATGATGGGAAACCTCAAGCAGAGGATGACCAGAAGAAGGATATGGTTGAAAGATTGTTGACAGGGTTGTAAAAGTCCCCATAAAGCACTGTTGATGAGGTAAAATTCAGAAAGAGGGTGCTAGAAACCAAGAACCAGTATAAATATAGTCGTGCATATGTGGCACAAGTTATGAAAGGATTTGGTAAGAACCCCTTCTAACCCCTTCTGAAATATTTTATTGTCTTAGTGTTATGCATGAACTTTTGAAAGGGCAGTTGCATGCCTTGGATACCCAAGTAAGGTATGATTTAGGAAGGATAACTTGAATGATGGAGGTGTGAACCTCTGGTAGTAAAGACTATTTGTAACCCTTGGAAGAATTCATGAACTGATATGTCATGAATACATGGACCAATCAAGGAATTCTTAAAGGAAGTCATGTGAAACTTTTGAGTTCATGTGTACTGATTTGGGATCATGATCGACCTATAGCAGGTAGTATGGTCCTATTGTAAGAATGAAATAAACGAATAAACCATATGGGTAAAAGGTTGGTTAAATTCCAACACCCCATGGCCAAGAACCAGTCATAAAGTGTGGCGAACTTGAAAAACAATGCAAGAGTGCATTGGGTACGAATGTGGCCATGAATAATTGGCACATTTGCTAAAATACTTTGAAATGTTGAATTACATTTTGAAAGGTTTGGTATGTTGAAATGAGGCATAGGCGAGGAATGGGATTCCCTTTTTATGTTTATATAGATGTGATGAACTGTTAGTATGCATGGTTTTGAATATAGATATATATACATGGATGCATGAGAGACTAACAGTTTGTTTGGCTATGTAAAGAATGATTTGCAAGGAGGAAATGGGTCTTGGATATGGTAGTATTGTAAGCCCATAAGGAAGACCAATTGCCTACTGAGTCAAATTACAAGGAATGGTATTTCATTTTTGAGAAATTGAATTTGATTGTTAGTATGCACAATTCTGAAATTGTTTGTGATGACGTTGTAAAGGTGAAATAAAAATGTATGTGCATGAAAAAGATAACAATTTGTTTGGCTGATTGAAGTTGAAAGTGCAGGAAGCAAAGAGGTATTGAATATGGTAGTATTATAATACCATAAGGAATACCAATTTCCTATTGATCCAAACCGCCATGGGAAGGAAAGTCCCATAATTATGAATCTAGTTCCTGTGCGGAACAAATATGGAAATCAAATGTGGAATTCGAAATTTGTAGGTGACAGATTTACAATAAAATTTTGAATTTAAAAATTTATGATGTCTCATGAATTTATGTATACCTGTGATACAGGTGAAAGGGAAAGATCTGCGAAGAAGTGCAAAGACGAGAAACTGATCTCTCAGGTTCGAGGGAGAACTGTGAGAAAGAGTATAATCCGATCGCATGAAATAGAGACTGACTCGGGAGAAGGAGAGTAACCTTCGTCCCTATCTATGATTGAGTCGGGAGAAGGAGAGTAACCTTCGTCCCTAAATATTCTCGTGCTAGGAGAAGGAGAGTAACCTTCATCCCTATCTATTACGGTATTGGGAGAAGGAGAGTAACCTTCATCCCTATCTATTACGGTACCGGGACAAGGAGAGTAACCTTCATCCCTATCTATTACGGTACCGGGAGAAGGAGAGTAACCTTCATCCCTATATATTATGGTACTGGGAGAAGGAGAGTAACCTTCATCCCTATCTTTAGCTGAGCCGGAAGGCTATCAAGCTGTAAAAGAATGAAAAATGGCTATTGTTGAGCCATGAGAACCCCGTGGTAAGCCATGATTGCCTAGAATATGTTGTGTAGAGATAACACAATCTGGAGGGACATATCACTAGATCAAGTCTGAGGGATGCCTCGACTTTAAGACTCGATAGAGCCTCTGTATTTATTCCTGTGTGAGAAAACCTTGGCAAGGCAAGATGGATCACCCGAGGGACTGTATAGCAGAGAAGGGGATGCCTGAGCCTAGGCCTGGAGGGTGAGTGACCTCAAAGAAGAGGAGACCTTAATAGTTCTTGTAAACTATTGATTGGGATCATGCACATGATGGGTAATTCTTCCTGTGCAAGAAAACCTTGGCAAGGCAAGATGGATCACTCGAGGGACTGTATAGCAAAGAAGGGAATGCCTGAGCCTGGGCCTGGAGGGTGAGTGACCACAAGGAAGATGGAACCTTGATAGTTCTTGTAAACTATTGATTGAGATCATGCACCCAATGGGTATGTCAAGGAAAAAAATGAGCGTGGATAACAAAACAACGATGTGGATACAAATCCACAAAGTGTGTAGATAATTATTGTGCTAAGATTAGAAAAAAAAAATCCTAGAAATTTTGTTTATATACAATGTTATCACATGAGACTATGATTAATATGCTTGTTGTCGAGAACCATCCTAGGGAAAAGATATAATAATAATCAGTAAGGAGAATGTTGGGAGCCAGGTGAGCATCTGATAAACGTCGCCCAGGGCCATAATAGAGAAGGAAAAATCTTTGAAAGTTTGCAGAGAACAGAACCCGAGCAGAAGCTGAAACAGAGAAAGAATCCTTGAGAACTGCGAGAGTTCCCTGGTGATATCATGGCTTGGCACGGGGGTGGCCAGAGTGCTAAGAATGAATTCCTTTGAGCCTATGGTCGGGTGGAAGGATGAACACATGTAGTCAGTTGGTTGTCTACCACCTGTAATAGATAAGTAATCACATATCTTGTCTATTTAAGTGGTACTGTGAATTAAAGTTGGATATCCTATGAATGTTGTAGGGATGGATATGTTTTCTTAACAATTTATACTGTACCTTTTTTTTGTCTACTTGATTGTGTAATCAGGCAAGTAGGAAATTGTATGAATTAGACATGTTTTTATACTCGTAAATGCTTGCATCCTATGGTGACTTTAGCTAGAGCCACGAACTGTGAGTTCGTTGACCTTAGGTACAGTTTCATGTACGCATGTCGACCCTCCTAGTCGTTTTGAGTCCCTTGGAGGACGAAGTTTGTTAAGCTTAGGAGAGGTAGTGAAGATATGAACAGGCTCTCTGTGAGGCAAGCAGAGACCAAGAACTACTTAAGTTCTAAACTTGATGAAGGAGGGAAAGAGTTGTACAGAAGACCCCTCTAAGTGTTAAGTCCAAGAGAAAGAGCGCAATTCTCTTAAATCCTTCATAACTGACGAAAGATCGGGAAGGATAGTGAGATTCAAGTATCGAAAGGGAATATCCTTTGGTTTGGAAGATGAACGGACGAGACATTTTGGGAGGATCCAAGGTCTGTCGCAACTGCTAGATTGGAAGAAGAAGAGAAGGTGTTAACACCTCAACTCCTTCAGTCTTCGCAAGATAGACAAATGATGGAAATCATCATGAAGGGGACGGATCCTCTGAAACCCAAAGTCACAATGTGATATAGACTGTAGATCCAAGGATATATTGGGACCCACCTTGACCGTCAGATATGTGAGTGCAGAGTTCGTGCAACGGAGAATCGCGTGTTGGTGCGATTAAACTTCTGAAACCCGAAGTTGCGATGTGATCTGGACCGTTGGATCGAGGAAGGTCATGGACCGTTGATTCGACGCGAGAATATTAAAGCAAGGAGTATGTGGGAATTCGAAATTCCCTACAGACCAAGCTCAAAAGAGACAAGCGCTTTTCAAAATCACATATGAGGTCCAAGAGGTGAACTTGTTTCAAGTTCATAAGCTCAAGAGGGAAAGCGGAAGTCGAGACCCATACATTAGGGCTCGCGGGAAGTAAATCAAAGGTTGAGACCTTAGAAACATCTAAAATATTTCAATTCGAGGAAGAAAGTGAAATATCAGGAGGAGAAACAATAATCGTTGGATCGATCACTGTAAAATATCTGGACCGTTGGATCCCACGTCCAGACACTTAGGAGTACGCACAGGAGGAGATCAGATCTAAGCGCGAGGACTAACAGTCGTTGGATCCCAAGGAAAGTGCACAAGGCTTAACCCTTTGAAAGTGCACAGGAGAGTGGACTTGTCAAATTCCCTAAGTAACTTGGGACCATCCATCGTCAAGGAGGACAGGTGGCGTAAGATCCACAACTTCGGAGTTTTACGAACGAGGAGGAAAAACAGTCGAAGTAAATCATGGTCGTTGATCGCCAGGGGGATACATGTCAGGAGATCATTTCTTTTTGGTTAAAGCACTACGGAGAAATGGGTGCATAAGAGTTTGAAATGCCGAAGTGTCGAAGATCCGAAGAGCTAAAGCACCGATGTGACGAAGAGTTGAAGAGCTAAAGCACCAAAGGTATCTGGACCATTAGATCCAGAGAGACACGTGGTGATAGATCGCAAGATTCGAGTAAATTGCATTGGAGTTTCAGTTGAAAGTTGATATTGTTGAACCCCGAATACCTGAAGTGAATCTAGACCGCCAGATCCAGAGGGACGTGTGGCGACGGATCGTGGACTCTGGGGAAATCTATTCGAGATTTTTCAATTGAGATTTGAGTTTCCCGAAGTCCGGAGAGACGGAGAGTCGAAGTGAATCTCAACTGCCTGATCATCCAAAGTAGATCTCAGGTGTCAGATCGTCCAAAGTAAATCTCAAGCGTCGGATCGTTCGAGGTGAATCTAGACCATCTGATCCAGAAGAGGCGTGGCGTCGATAGGTAGATTCCAGGAAAAGAACCGAAGTAAACGTCGACCTTCGGATCATCTGAAGTAGATCTGAACTGTCAAATCCAGAGGACAGGTGGCGTGAATCTATGGATTCTGGGTAAAGACCCGAAGTAAACGTCAACCATCAGATTGTCCGAAGTAGATCTGAACCGTCAGATCCAGAGAAAAGGTGGCGTGAATCTATGGATTTTGGGTAAAGACCCGAAGTAAGTTTCAAATATCTGATTGAAGCAGACGTGGGGCAGAAATCTGCATACTTCGAAGGGAGTGAAAGTTGAGACTTGAGAATTTTGATGTCCGGAGACGTGAAAGGATCACGATCGTTAATCCAAGGGGAGAAACATGTCAGTATATTATTAACTCTGGATAAAATTCATTGGAGGAAGGCGAGAGTTGAGATTTGATACTTTCGAAGCCCTAAAATCTTAAGCAACGAGAGTTGTTGATGTGAAGGTGAACACGCAACGCCAAATCTAGAACTCCGGAAGAAGAGAGAGGAGGAAAAGGTCTGAAGAGATAGAGAAGATCTCGATCGTTGATCGAGAAGGGAACTAAAGGACCGTTGTTTAGGTTAAGGAGGCCAAAGTCCCGAAGCGGGAGCAGAACCATCGATTGAGGAGGATGCATGGTAGACGATCTATCGTTCCAGAGAAATCTCTCCGGAATAAATGAGAGTTTGAGAAATGAAACTCCCGAAGGCCGAAATCGTAGAGGAAATCGTAGCCACACATCTGTAGTGACAGGTGTCAGCATATATTCCACTCCGGAGGATAGCTACTGATGAGGAAGCGAGGGTTGAGAGTTGAAAATCCTAAAACCCAAATCACAAAATAAATCACAGCTATTGAGTTTAAAAAGGTTAGATCTGATTCGTAGATTCAGAAAGTATGGATCTAAGCTGTCATTTCGGAAGCACTATCAAGTTCGATGAGGTCAGTGGTCTTGTCGCATTTCGGGGACCAAAGGTGAGCGAACTTTAAAAAGTTGAGGGCGGGCTGAAATCCAAACCACGATTTTGAAGAAAGGACACGTGGAGGCCCAAGGTGAATTTCTGGGAAAAAATTAGTTTGGTTTCAAACCACCCTTGGTCGCTCCCACAATCGCATGGTTACCTAAGGCCATCGCCCAAGGTCATATCAAGGAAGGGGATTATTAGAAAAGGACTTAGCACCCAGACTCTGAGATTTCACTGGTGCGAAGAGGAGGATCGTGGGTACCTTTAAGCCTGCACCAGGAAGTCGAAAGGGTCTGTGTTTAATTACAAGTTGTTTGGCTTCAGGATCGAAGATCCTTGACTGGGAGGTCAGACTGGTTCCCCAACTTTCCAAATTAGAAACCATGGATGGAGAATCTGTCCTTTAAGAAAAGCAAAAAAAATTATGCCTTGTCGTGGGTGTGTTACACACTTGGAGGTTGGTGAAGAGGAGTCAGAGCCAGGTTCGTGGAGCAGTAGTTGACTTTGGTTAAAAGTATAATCATTGAGTTATTAATAAAAGAAGTACTTTTCTTGTCCCAAATCATGGTGTATTGAATGCTTTTAATGGTTTATGTATTGACATTCTAACATCTAACCCTAATTTGTATATGAATAGCATGCTTGTAGCTTTTTGTTTGTCTATCTTTGAATGCAATCCAGCCTTGGGAGGAGGCATGTAGTCATCGAAGCTTTCAAACATGAGGGGATCATCATCGGATGAGGAGTAGAGGTATAGTTACATGATCCCTCTCATCTTTGATTTTCTTGTATGAGTCTTGGCCATGTTTGGAGTAGTTGGAGAAGTAGTTGAATTTTAGATGGTTAATTGATCTGCCTACATTATGAACCCTAGTGTATTCACAGGGGGGTTTTCCCGCTAGAAAAATTGGCGACCATACTGGGGAAGCCTCTAGGGTTTTAGGGGATTTTGGGTGTCTGATTTGTTTTTCTACCTTTCGAGTTTATGTTGAGTCTTCTGAATCTTTTAAGAGATTTTGGTCACCTTTTTGTGCCATAACAATTCTCCCTGCCCCATCAGTCAGTCTATTTTATTTATTTTTTGAGGAAATATAGAGGTGTACATGCCCTATAGTGGGTTAGCCCATGTACATGCGCGCCCTATCTAGTAAACATCCCACATACATATGAAGGATTTTGAAACAACAGTAGCATACCTGGTTCAAGACACTGTTTTTGAAAAAGAGGCAGCAAACCTCTTTCCTTATTGAGGTTTATACTTCTTAGGGTTTCTTGACAGAGTTCAGTGTCTCTATTTTTACAGTCATAGCTTGGGTTAGATTTAAGTTTGCTTTTCTTTTTGAAGTTTCTTGTGTTTACTTCTGAAAGGGTTTTGAGCGAGTCTTTGAATTTTTGATCAACCTGTTTGGTGTCTTTAGTGACTCCCTGCAATCTGCAGTAGGTCAAAGGTTTGTTTCATTCTTGTCTTGTAATTCTTTTCCCCCTTTCATTTTCTTTGAAAAAAGAGAAAAAAAGATTCATTTCAAGTTTTTCCTATTTGAAGCATTTTCAAAAAAGAAAAAGATTTTTCATTCTTAGTTTGGTAAAGTAGTTGGAGTTAGTTATTTTACTTGATAGGAAAAAGAGTTTATTTTTTTTTAAGTCTTTACTGATTTATTGAAACTTAAGTAGCTCGTGGTTGAGCAAAATTTCATTTTAGGTCTTCCTTTTAAAGATCTTGAAAAAGTTAGTTATGAAAAAGTTGGTTACAAAGAGTTAGTTGTAAATCTTTATTTTTCACTAGAAGTAATTTTCCTTTCAAAGTTTCATCTTTTTCTCCTCTTTTCATCTCTCATAAACATCACTAGTTTCACTGCCATATCCTTTGAGTTAAACAAGCCATTAAAACGAATGCTAAATCTAAAATTAATTAGACTTTTATGTTTGTAGGGTCAACCAACTAGTTTAGGGTTAGAGCCTTGAATTAGGTTGGAGAGGAAACTCTTCAAGGATTTTAAGCAAACATCGGAGTCAGATCTAGGGAGTGTTAAATTCCAGTGACGTGAAAGTTATCTGGGACCCCCCTCTAACACAGGGGCTAAACATGAGGTTGCGTGAGGAAAGGAAGCGAAGATAACCCCTCTAAAGTTGGACTAAACGTAGTGGGGAACACATATTGAGGATCTGTCGTGGGAATATTATCGCTTGCATTTTCCTACGAAACTTTGTGGACCTCGAATCTATTTGAGATCCTCTGATGTATTCCAGACCACTTGATTTTGATACCCTTGGTAGGTTTCAGACTTTTTATCCTTCTCATTGTGGTCCACCCGACTGTCGACTGTACCCGCCTGGTGATTGTTTGCGAGCTGGCAACTTAGTTGTGTTTATTCTAGGGACTTACACAGGTGACTACAGGGGTATACTGCGGTACCTAGGGCAGACATTGGGTCAGAGTATACCCGGAGGGTGCTTCCATGTTCGAGTTTCACTTGCATCGGTAAGTTTCTCTAGTGTTGGTTGGCGTAACTCTTCTTCCAACTAGATAGTGGTTTGCTTGGTTTATCTTATAGGAATTTTTCTAGTGTGTGCTTGGTTTTAAACGTTAGTTAAAGCCTTATTGTTTCATTGATATTTTCACAAGGTGGAAGATCAAGAGATTCATCGGTCACGAAGGCTTCAGGTCCTGTCGTCAGTTACATTAGAGCCACCACCGCCACTGTTATGGCGAAGACTTGACCAACAAGGGTCATTCAAAGCAACCAGGCCGTAGGAAACTGTGCTTGAGCCTTATCTGAGAGGAGATTACTCAAATATGGAGGAACCTATTGTTTCTAACCTTGTAGCAGAAGCTCTCAGACCAACCAACCCTCCGATCACTGACTTGTCGTCGCCAATCTTGTGACAAGTTTTCCCTCCAAGAGTAACACCTTACAAGTGTCAGATAGCCTGCTACTTCGTCCCGGAGTCCTCATACTCCTGTTTTAGCTACTACTACAGGGGGTATATTTCCTCCTAATCCACCTTCTCCAATTCGAACCACAGTGGTCTCGACCCCCTCGACCTCAGGTAGTGGTTTGATACCTTCATCGGCGGTGACCACTGCTCCATTCAGGTAGAGTGCAATGGGCCCTCCATTTTCATATGGGATGCCTGGATTTGATCTGAACTCCATCCTTACCTACTCCACCTTACAAACCATGGGTCTAGGGGAAGGGAGATCAAACGCTCCCATGTAAGGTTCTACCGAGGGAAATTCAGTCCCCTTCAATGATATCCCTTACGGTGGGGGTCATATACCTCGTTCGTCCCCCTCACTCGGTGGTGCCTTCCAGCAACCCGTCAGGCCAAGTGCTAATTACAAATTGTTTGGAGAAGGAAGTTTAGGACCTTCATATTACACTATGTCAGTGGGATCCATGTCATTTTCTTTATTCGAGGCATTTGGTAATAATGTTTTTTCATTGGTTGTCGTCTCGACCGGGGGCAACCCTGGTTTTGGACAAAAGATTCTTGTGCATGGTACTATTCCTACATAGAGGGAAAGCACAAGAGTTTTCTCCTCACAAGGACTTTGGAATCCTTTGCAGGGATCAGTTCCCTCGCAAGGGATGTCGGTCGGGGGCAACGCCTTCCATGTTCAATGGAACCCCGAGCAAGGCTCAGTACCTATGCCCATCAGATTGGCTAGGGGCATCCCCTTCTAGAATCTTTGGAACACAACGCAGGGAGTAATCCACACCCAACCCACGTCATCCAATTACGGGAGTCAGACGATGATATCCCATAAAACATAGTTTTCGTACATTGGTCAAGGACACGGTGTCTACAAAAACCCTGGCCAACAAACCAACTTTTCCTGACAACCTGGTGCTAGTCAAACTCCAGGCCCCCTTTTTCCTGTACATAGTACCCAACCCAAACTACCATTTCTAGCAAAGTTACATATTCCATACTTGTCAAGGTTGCTTAACTACCCGATTTGTCATGATCCACGTTGACCCCCCATGCTGACTAAGTTTCCCTCGGATATTCTGAATATCGAAGGCAAGCCTGACGAAGACCTGGGTGATCACGTGACAACTTTCAACCTATGGTGCTTGTCAAAATCGCTGTGAGATGACTCCGTAGAGTTACGCCTGTTCAACGCACTCTTATGGGGGGTACTGCGAAATGGTACATCGACCTCGACCACTCAAGATAGTCTTACTTTAGTGACTTGGTGATGGTATTTCTAAACCATTTACAACTACTCGTGAGATACGATGCCAACACTGAATTGTTGGCCAACTTTAAGCAGACTAAGGCCGATCATACCTCCGATCACATCCGATAATGGCGATGTTGGAAGAGATTGATTAAGGTACAGTTCCCACTGGATTTTTTGCTGGAGTGGCTCTCGAAGTCTTTGGTACTAGTTTTATCCAAGGACGTTGCAACTTCGGGAGTGTTTTCAGAGGAGGAGTCGATAATGAGAGCGCAACAACTCGAACTAATTTACTCTCAGTCTGGCTTACTCTATGAGATTTTTCCAAATGCACCACGGTCCATCCTCGACAAGGCCAGAAACAATTATGGACCACATGTCAATGGTATAGTTGGTTCAACACAAGGAAATTCCATTAATTTGTTGTCAAATCAATTGCAACAATTGTCAATACAACAGACAGTGGCCAGCTAGACCTCTGGTTCAGTTGTTCCCCCTACCCAAATGTCGGGCATACATAGTGTGCAGTCGACAAACTCGAAGGACAACCAACAACCTAAAGGAAAGAAAAAATAGTGAAACAAGAAGGATAGAGGGGATAAGAAGCCTAATAACAATGCTGGCGGGGGAAACATGGAGAAGAGAAAGTCGAAGTATTTGTGTAACCTTTTCACAAAAGACCACCTGACTCACATGTGCCCTCGACTTGCGGAAGCCTAGAAGCTATTGGCGCAACAATAATCTTTTGTGATGACAAACCCATTTCCACATGGGAAAAACATGGCTCAAGCCTCATCTTCTTCGAGCGCAGATGGGGGCAGTCGGGGACCCCCCGTGTCTTCTGGTAATACCTCAGTCGCAAATGTTTATATGGTAAAAGGTAACGCTCATATAGCGACCAAGACCCAAGATTATGGAACGTTAGAATCTACCTAGAAGGATAAAGAAGCCACAAACCCACCAGTTCCTCTCTATATCGAGAAGACGATGGGTGAAACAATGACACACATTCTGAAAGGTGTGTTCAATAAAGCTTCTCACAATCTGAACATGAGGGATTCCTAGAACTACTATGTGGTGGAAAATTTGGCATAGACTCCTTGCACGATGTCCGCTTTGGAAGTCCTCCAGAGCTACCCTTCGTAGATAAAGGATCTATTTTCTACCTTGGGATCTGTAGAGACTTGTAACTCGGGAGAAATCGTTCTCAATCCAACCGACTTCAAACCTCGTCTCCCTTACCACATTGCATTTCAGATAGTAGTGGATTACACCAAGAAATATTTTACTCGGAATATCTTCGGTACAGTGGTTGATAAGGGTGCCTCGACTTGTGTGATGTCGTTGGCATGTTGGAAGTTCATTGGCCAACTTGTTTTGTCTCTGTCGCCTACTTCTCTTACTGCTTTTGACGGTCGTTCGTTCATACCTCATGGAAACTGTTGTAGTCGATGCGCCTCTCGAATACAACCTTCTGTTAGGAAGGAGTTGGACCTATGCAATGCATGCAGTGGTTGCAACAGTTTTTCAGGTCTTGTTGTTTCCACACGAGGGTCGAATCGTGACCGTTGACTAGTTGTCCTTCTCCCATCCTAACCCTTCATTGAGGGCATCCATGGTCTTGATGATTGATAACCCTCAGCCCGATAGTTTCAACATAGGGGTTGTTTTGTGTCCATAATTGATGGGTACTTTCGATTACCCGCCTCCTTCTGGCGATGTCAAGTTTATATTGGCTGCCCCCGACCAGCCTAGGGATGAAATATTTCAAATGTCATTGTTCTGAATGAATTACTTTCACGATATGTGGACTCTTCCTTCCCCATCACCCCAAATGGAGAGTACATGGCATTCTAGCATGGTCATGCCCTTCTCTGCGATAGAAGTTGCATACAAAATTGTCCAGCAAGCTTCCACCGACCTCGATCCAACTCTCGCACAGGACTTAGATCCAGTTCTCGAGCCTATTTGGGATCAAGGTTCCCTTGCCACTACATATTCTTTACACTTGGTTTTTCCCTCAAATGAGGTGATTCTTGAGGATTTGACTGGTCTGGAAAGACCCTGGGATGATGTCCATCATAGATCATACTTCCTCCCAGAGTTAAGAAGAATAGAGGCAAGTGAATTTGTGTTGACTATGACTAGAGATAGGTCTTGTCCTGTTAATCCTCTGGCTACGCATACAGTTTAATCCGAGGGTAATATGGCGAGTATCGTTGAAATGATCCCTATAGATATCTCTGGAACCCCTGGCGTCATGGAGAATGTTTTCGTCGGAGTGGACTACTCCCCCGAAGAGATTCAAATTTATACGAACTTATTTAAGAAATTCCACGACATTTTTGCCTGGTCTTATGAGGAAATGCCAGACATCGATCCAAGAATAGTCAAACATGAGATAACAACTTATCCTGACGCCTAGCCATTCCGACAGAAGCTTCGTCTAGTGACTCCTCGGAAAGTGACAGCAATAAAGTCTGAAGAAGAGAAATTGCTTAAAGTCGGTTTCATCTACCCCATGCAATTGACGCAATGGGTGTCAAATCCCATTCTGTTTAAAAAAAAACAAGGTATGATTCGTGTCTGCATCGAATTCCATGACTTGAATAAGGCATGTCCAAAAGATAATTTTCCCACCCCATTCATTGATCAAATTGTCGATGAATGTGCAGGTTGTGAGGTCTATTCATTCATGGGTGGTTTTTTTAAGGTTGAGCAACTCAGAGGGAGTCAACTTTCAAGTTCAAGTGGGAAGGAGTAGCCTTCCAATTCAATCAAGAAGGATTCATGGTACGATATGGCCATGCATGATGCTCATGAGTAGGAGACTTCTAGGAGAATGTTCAGAGGCAGTGAGTCTTCGGAGACAGGTTAGACCATCATGGCAGGGATAGCTTATGTGATAGAGGGAGCATCCAATCAAGTTTATTGGAGAGCAGGCATGGTATCGGATCTAGCAATGAAGATAGAGAAAAATCCAGGTGGGAGAAATACCTTCCCCACTAAGAGGGAGTGTTGATTTTTCGGTAGCATTGAACAGGTACTTCCACATAGGCATGTGTTTTTCATGTGGAAGTAGTCAAAAATATTCTAGTATTGAGTTTAATTTAGTTAGAAGGAATTAGTTAAAGTAAAATTTTATTTATTAGTGAATTGAGTTATTTAAGGACATGCTTAGCATGCATCATGTAATCTAAATATTAAGTGGGTGTGAGAAGTAATCTCAACCATAGATAAATTTGAAGATTAGAAATAGATTTTAACTCGTGATTATAAAAGCAAGGCTAGGGTATAGGAGAATTCACTTTTGACGAGATGTCGAGGTTAAGAGAATTGTGTGAGATACATTTGTGAGAGACTTAGTGAGATACCAAGGTTGAGGATAACAAAGAAGGATCTTTTCTAGTAAGGATTGTAGGAGCAAAGAAGGACTTTTTCTTACACTAGATTGAGTAAATATCACTAGATGGGTGAAGAGAGTTCATCCAAGTATTGATGAGAGGGTTGAATCACAAAGGATCGTGATTCAAGATCTTGATAGGTGGAGAAGGACTACCATCTAGAGGTCATACAGGTCAAGGAAGAGAGAGAGAGCATAAGTATCCATAGGTGGGTCTCAAAGGACAGAGACCAAAGGGAAGAGAAGAGTCATACAAAGGTTTCTGTATGGGATTTTTGTACACATCCGCGAGTCTCAAAGGAGACAGGAGTAGATATATGTGGGTCAGAGAAGGGAAAGGCTCATACATCTACAAGCCAAAGAAGGGTAAGTCGTGGGTGCATTGGGAAATGTGTTGGTACAAGACTGTATAGAAGCACAGGACTTTCCAGGTTTTTCTGTAGTGTATAATTATCTCAGTGGGCCATTATCCCTGTTACGAGAGCCCTGATTTGACCTTAATAAAAGCATCATTGGACTAGTTTTCCCTCCGGGGTTTACCTGAATCTTGGCGTTCTTATGTGCTTTATTTGGTTTCCTTATTTATGCTTCCATTGTATGTTTCATTGAGTAACCTATTTGTGCTTTGATTCAGAAAATATATGTTGCTTGGAATTAACTACCTAGTGTTAGGTTGAAGGGAAATCTTGACATGGTATCAGATCATACCAAGGGTTGAATCCTCTTTATAAAATCAACATATTGAACTTACAAACTGTCGTGCACTGTATATGCAAGTTTAATGTTGCAATTTCTAATGAGTTGTAGTACTTTCAATTGAATGTCACAAGGTAGGATATCACGATGTTCTAGAAAATCACTTAATCAAATCCACACTTTGCAGGAATAGGAACACACTTTTGTGGGAAAGTAAATGTCACACTTGCGAGAAAGTAAATCACTCTGATAGGAAATTAAATCACGCTTGTGGAAAAAGTAAATCACACTTGCAGGAAAGTAAAGATCACACTTGCGGGAAAGTAAATCACATGTGCAAGAAGGTAAAGATCACACTTGCAAGAAAGTAAATCACACTTGCAGGAAAGTAAATATCACTCTTATAAGAAAGTAAAGATCACACTTGTAGGAAAATTAAAGGTGATTTGTTGAAGTATTTAAGATGACCTTTATTATTGTGACAGTTGTGTTATGGCTCATGTACTCAAGCTTCAGGATCAAACCACACTATGCTTATAAACAAAAGAAATAAATTGTCTCGATTTGCAAACCACACAATTGCTAACTAGAGAGCTAGATGTTGTGATGTAGAGTTGCAGCATCCGAAGTTACAACAATAGGAGTTGTAGAAACATGAGTTACAACAATCGCAAATTGCAGCAACCAGAATCACAACAAGGGAAATTTACAACAAAGTTAATAGAGGAATTGCTGGAAATAAATGAAAACAGGGAAGAGAGGCTACAACTACGCATTCATCAATTAGAAAATGATACCCTGTAATATCAACGTTGAGCTGCGGTAATCAGTTAGATGTTTAATAGAGGAATTGTTGGAAATAAATGGAAATATGGAGAAGATGCTACAACCATTCACTCATGAATTAGGAAACAGTACCCTGCAATGTTATCACTGAGTTACAACAATCTATAGTTGTAGCAATGGAAAACACTAGAGTTACAATAAGATGTTAATGAAGGAATTGCTAGAAATAAATGAAAAGATGTAAAATATGTTATGACTACTTCTACAAAGTATAGAAAATATAAATAGAACCGAGCTAAGGATGAGTGTCTGCCTCCTTAGACGAGGTATTGGTATAATAATGCAATAGGTGCTCAAATGATTAACACATTAACAAAATGTGCTCATTTGAACAGGAACGAAACTGAAATTTTATTAAACAGAAATATGTAGATCAACACAACTCTGGTTTACAAACTTTCTACTGTTTTTCCTCCATCCCTCGTCTCGAAGAGAGAGGGCATATTTATACAAAATTAATTCTTCCTAAATGATCTAATAAAATCAATGGATAACCATGAGAATTGGGCTATCTCATCTTGTTACATTGTATTTTCCGAAAGAGGAAAAAATCGGGTGTGTTCTGACTAAATCATCCAGTACAAGTGGTGGTTGAGTTTTCCATTCCTATTTGGCGCCCAATTGTTGTTTTCGTGTTCCCGAGTGGTTTTTGGCTAACTGACCAATTCCTGGTGACAGTTGTGTGGTTGACCAATGATTTGTTACAACAAACATGGAATCACAACACAATGAAAGTTGCAGCACAATGAGAGTTGCAACACTGAGAGAGTTGCAACAAGAACCAGAGTCGTGACACTGGGAGTTGCAGCAATGACCAGAGTTGTGGAAATGGGAGTTGCGACAACAAGAGTTTCAACAATGAGAGTTGCAACAATGACCAGAGTTGCAACAACTACACTTGAACTCAGGTATTGCATCTCTTGTGTTGGGAAGGTACATGTGCAACTTTGTTCATGTATACCACTTGTTAGCACAAAAGGTAATAATCTCCTAGAAATGCATAAGAACAAGTATTGAAATGGCATGTTGAGTGAGTGATTATACCTTGACCAAAAATGCATCGTTGTGGATGAAAAGTGTACTAATATGGAAATGGAAATGGGAAAAAGGTGTACAAAAATTATTGGACGGGTGCTACAAAGATGTCAATTTGAACACTCGTCACTTGCATAAATAAGGTCATCAGAATAAGATCCCATTCAAAACTATTTTACCAGAGATTAATAAAGAAGAGAATCATACTAGAACTAGAAATAATCCTTGAAACAAGGATTAAACAACTAAGAAATTGTGCAATTACAGATTACCTCGTCAAATGGAAGGACCTACCAATGGAAGAGTTGACATGGGAAGATGAGCTCTTCTTTCAGAAACACCTGTGGTTAGTCAAGTGTTGAGGAAAACACTTGTTTGAAAGGGAGGGGCATGTTAATACCTAGACAAAACCCCTTGTTATGTATAAAAACTCGTATTAATACCTAGATATTGAATTATTACATTTCTAGTGTTATATTTGTATGTAGGCTAGAACCCTTCATTGTACCCTTTCATTATAATTGTACCCTGTGTCTCCCATATATATATATATATATATAACAACAAGACCTAGTCTTAGGATCATCTTATGGTATCTCATATTGTATTCTGAATTCGATATATTGTAAAAGGAGGTTTCCCCCTCGAAGTGGACTATAATCATTGATTTTTTATCATTTTTAAGGCATTGGATCATAACATTTAGAGTAATGAATGATCATAATTCTGAGATTCAATATTTGTATTGTCCAAATGTGCCAAAATACTCCCCATGTGTGATTGAGTCACAACAACCTTGTTCTCCTTATTTTTATGATTTCCTATTATCTCCATGTCCCTATTAGGGATCTTTTGTAAGAGAATGGTTTCTATGGATTTTTGCATTTCATTCATGGATTTTTGTATTTCTTCCTTATTTTCATCCATCTTCTTTTCATGTCATTCTTATTTTCATCTATCTTGTTTTCCATTTATTCCATCTTATTTTCCATCACTTGAATTTTTCTTTGTATGTTTACCAACTTATCACTTGTTATTGACCTAGCACTCAAATCATTAAGTTAGTCCTCCAATTTTGATAGCTTGTTATGTAACTCCTCATTTTATTCATGAGTTATATATGATATTTATGAAGGTATAATTGGTGTTGAAATATTATTTGGAGACATGTGAGATAAAAATAATAATACTCCTCTATTTTCTCTTTATCACAAATTTTGAATACCAAAAACAGATCTTCCAATAAAAGGTTATCCCAATTGTAAGTTATGTACCTTTCAAACCCTAATTTCAAAGTATGTTGGGATGGATAACCTTTGTACTGATATCTATCTAGACCTTGAACCCTTATTAGTCTGAAATTTTTTCCTTTAGTACTCTTATATGACTTCTTAAACTTCTGAAATTTTGACTGTATGAACCTTTACTAATAAGACGTTATAGAAAAATTCCAACATGTCTTGTTTAAGACTAATTTTAGGATTAGTAAACAACCCCAACTTCCACAACATATATCTCACAAATAAAAGTGATTCAAAATATATATAAAAAAATCCACATGTAGTTCGCTATGTATTCTCAGGATTCTGGAAATTTTAGAGTATGAAATTTCACCGAAATTTTTTTATAGCAAAAATAAAAAGAAGACTCATTTGAGACTAATTTCAGAACTAGCCACAAACCCTAGCTTCCAAAGAATATATCTCTAAAATTATAATGAACCATAACCTAAAATTTGGACCAGAGTTAACTCACTATGTTTCCTTAATCTCCAAAATATTTCAAACAAAGTTGTATCGAAACTTCCAATATGACTTGTTTAAAGATGATTTTAGAATGAGTCAAGAACCTATCTTCTATAGGCTATATCTCCGAAAGTATAATGAATCATATCTTGAAACTTTTACCAGATGTACTTTAATATGTCTCCTAAGTAACATTTGAATTTTTCTATATGAAGCATCCCCCAAAAAAGTTATAGTGAATGTTACAAGATGAATAACTTGAAACAACAAAACCCTAGGATCGATGCGCTTTATACCAAATGTTATGAACCAACACCTTGAGAATGATAAAAAATAAATGTATAACAGTCCACTCCGAGGGGGAAACCTCCTTTTACAATATATTCAATGTACAAGATGAGATGAGACGATCCTAAGACTAAGTATCCTTGGTATATATATATATATATATATAGGAGACAAAGGGTACAATTATAATGAAAGGGTACAATGAAGGGTTCTATTATACATACAAATATAACACTAGAAAAGTAATAATTCAATATCTAGGGATTAATAAGGGGTTTTATACTTAACATGGTGCTTTTTCTAGGTGTTAACATCAATCATGCCAAAGGAGAGAGAATTGAAGGAGATTAACTCTTTCTCAATATACCTAACCTGAATTTTATTGATCTTAGCAAACATAGTCTTCAACTTTTTCTAAAATTGGTTGGGACATTCAATCCCCTTTGTATGAAATCAAGTCTTCCTGGAGATATAGGTTGTCATGGCTCATAAATATTCTCATGTTCATCCTTAGGGTCTAGAAGCAAAGTTTTTGTAAATTGTCAAATCACTTTACTCTTCAACAATGTTTCTATATCTTGTGCCTAGATGCCATAGTTATGGCCATTTAAAACCACAGATTCTTGCTTAGAGATCATAATCACTCAATAAACCCTAATCCAAATTGCAAGTAAAAAATCCTTGAGCCAATCTATCAAAAAGGATACATGGATTTACAAGAGCATGTATAAGTGACAACCTCCAAAGCAACTTGTAGAAAACAAGTTGTGTCTCAAACCAACAAGTCTAATACCATTTTGGAGAAATAAGGAATTACATAAGTGAAGAATAATGAATTCTAAGAATAAGTGGTTTCGATAGACACAATTATAGCATTGAAGTACAAGTAAGCATATCTCAACACAATAATAATAATAATAATAATATGATTTTAAGGTCATAACCTAGTGAGATGTTGAGTGACATATGAGGCCCCCTTGTTGATGGGACAAGGGATCCCCTCTGTGCAATGATTTGATTGGTAATTCTATGGGGGTTTATATACCCTACCTTCCTATAGGTTTGAACCTCTAACCCCCAAGGAGGAAACACATGTTATTAACCATTATGCCCACATACAATGGATAATTCCATATACTACCATGATAGGTTGATCCATAGGATTATCTATATATAACCCAAATTTTAAATAAATCACATGAAGTAAGAAAGAAATAATCAATTTTGATCACCTTAGGTGCACCCAGATCTCTTGTTTTTCTACCTTGAACTATGAATCAATTGACCTAGTTGGGACCACTGTTGGTCAGCCCAACCAATTGACTATCCAATCAACCTTTGACTATTAACAACATTACATTGACTAACTCTAAAGGATCCAAAAATGGGATGAACCTATTGTTCCCCCAATACAAGATCATGTGAAATGGTTGAAAAATGAGATCAATGGATTTTACAATTACTTGATCATGCTTCCCAATACCTTCATCTTTATATTCCATTTTTTCAAAGTGACTTAGAACCAATTCTAGTTGCGTGTTTCTCAAAATCAACAAACAAATGTAAACCATAAATAAAATAATGGGAAACGAAAGAAAATGCAATAAGCTCGCTCTCCAAGAGTTCACCAAGTGGATGATTACATTATTCAAAAGATGTCACATCTCCTTGTGGATCATTAGACACAAGATTGGATTCCACATTTTAAAAAGGTTGTTCCAAATTATAAGCTTTATTTTGCAAGGTTTGGAGAAATGTTCCCTTATCAATTGTTGTTTATGGATGAAGGATTTTTTAGTCTTCAAGGCTCGACTTACTCTAGAAAAGATAGAATATATGATTGAAGTGAGGACACTATTATAAAACATGTCATTACTTTCTTCTAGTTTTTTATTTTCCTATATAACAACATGAACATCAATACAAGAATCCATATGGTTGAACTAGAAGAATATACAAAAAATCTAATTAACTACCTACCTCCTCCCAAATCTACCTCTTCGTCTAATAGTGAGAACCCTTGAGCCCTCAATAAAAAGTTGTATGCCAACCTTCCTACCTCCCTCTTAATCTACAAAAATTTTCTGACATCTCACAGCTTATCCCCAACTAACAAATAGCAAACAATGTGCCAAACAAATCCCTTTACTATCTCCCATCATTCTCTTAAAACATTACTCTTCCAATTATGTGGATGAATCTACTTGCCATCCATGCAAACATTATTTCATGCACTAATCTCCCCTTGTTTAATTAAGTAACTATTAATTAGTTAGTACCCCTTTTATTGATTTCCATAATTTAGAATATCTTATTTATTTTAGTATGCACCTTATAATATATGTATACATAAATATGTCTAGGTAAAGTGTATTACTAGAGACGGGGAATTACATACAACCCCCCTTAAGGAAACTTCATCTCGAAGTTACATCATATTTTACTTATTCGTATGCAAGGTACTATATGATATGTACAACCATCACACAATATGCACCTAAAAATCTAGTACTATTGTGTGGGTGAGAGAGTTACTCTCCTAGCCATCACAAATAAATTTCTCACTTGCACCATTAACAAATATAGTTCCCTAATATAACTACATGCTCTTTATTAGACTTTCTAAATTCCTAATATGCAATAAGAAGATACAATCATGCATCAAATCAAGTCAAGCACTCCATTCCCTTATATTTCAAATCAATTTGCTTCATTCCCTTATCTTACACACTCTTCCAAATCATACCATTAACAACCACTAGGTTTTTCCCCCTATCCCCCTCATGAATGATCTTGTTCATCATGGCATGGGTCCCTCTACTACAATAAAACATGTCACCTTATATCAATGCATCTACAACATACATTGAAGGTCTATCATCAAAGCTCTGGGGGAGTGTGATTCTAACTCCAATGACCTTCTTGACTTTGATGTATCCATTAGGGGAAATTTGAGGTTTAAAATGGGCCTCCTAAGGAAAATAATAAAGTAATAGTTATGAATTTTCGAAGGGAAATAAAGAAAACTACCTTTTTAATAGTATTTTTTACTTAACTCCTAATAGGATTACTCAAATTTTAAGCATAGGCAGTCATTGGACGTGGAATTTAATTATGCATCCATTGAGTGCCTGCACTTTAAATTTGAGTAAACCTATAACGAGATAAGTAAAAAATATGACTAAATAGTAGTTTTCTTCCTTTCCCTCCAAAAATATTTACCCTTATGGTTGACACCATCATCTTGAATTATATTGGTTTTTTTAAAGTTGATTTTGATAGAACATTTGTTTTGTTTTGAGTCATTTTTTTACCTCAAAATTCCCCTAATGCAATCTCTTTGGCCTCCTAACCTCATTGGGATTTCTATCCCTAGGCCTCATCTAGATGGTACCATTTCCCTCCTCTTTGGTATGTTGACCTTCATAACTTAGGCATATCAAAAGGCTAGCCAAAAAGTTTCTCCATGACTCAAATAAAGCAATCAACTACAGGCATCAAAACCAACATCACAAATCCATTGGTGAGTATAACCCGTACCATCTTTTTAGAGTTTTGGTATCAGACACTCTATCCCCCTCGATCTATGCTCTATGGCCTCAAGACCTCATCTGGATGGTACTAGACATCTATCCCGTTACACTAATTTCAATACCCCAAGCATATAAAAAGGATAGATTAAACTCCCTCCACAACGCTAACCGAGTAATCATCCATAGGAATCGAAATTCTAACATCACAACTCCACTTGCAAGTACAAATCCAACCATTTTCCCAAATTTGTAGTGTCTTGGGAGATAAAATAACCATTTCCATAGGCTTATTGATTGAGATTGTCCCCAACCCATATGGTGTTTCTTGTAGAGATTTATCCTTAATTGGCATGGCTCTCACATGATCACTAAATGAATCAACCATTTAGGCCCGTGGGTGGATTTCCTACCAAGCTCCCACTCATATCATAAAAATTATTTTTTAATCACCATATCATCAATAACAACGAAGAACCACATGCTAACTACTATGTGCCCTTATAAGAACATCACATCATGAAATTTTACCATCAACATGAAATACACTACTACATGTCATCATTAGAAACATCACATCATGAAATATCATTATGTATAGCAAGAACTACATGCAATGATATCTTAAGAACATCATGTCATGATATCATCGTGAGATAACAAAGACTAAGAAACAACACATCATGAAATACCATTATGCATAGCGAGAATTGCATGCCACTATCACATGATGTCATAACAACATAAGTAGAATGGAATTGCATGCTAAATACCCATGTCTTCCTAAGAAGCATAACATTGCATAACAACATGAATACTCCTATCATAATACTTATATTAATGAAAGGAAGCAAAGGTGCAGAATATGCTTCCTACTAATCCATGAGAGAACAATGTGCAAAAACGTAGAACATATTAGTTGCAATAAATAAAATAAGCAACAAACCATTAGACAACGAGGTTTCTTTGGGAAAACCCTTGTGGTAGAAAAACCCCACACTCCAAAGAAAGCTCAATGTATTCCTCAACAACCAACAACAATTACAATACACTTTCAGAGCTATGCTCTTAACATGAGCAATGATCAACAAGCTCATTATTTCTTGGCTTACATCATTCTACATCATGCACTCAAGACTACACTGACCACCCTGGCCTCTCCAGGCCAACATGAGGCATCTTACAATGGAGTATTCCAATCCATTAAATAGGCTTTATCATATGCAATACCATTGGAAAATACTATGGGCCCATAAACCATGAACATTAAACCTATTATTAATTGTATCAAGGTTATCCTAACTACTCTATGACCGAGTCAAGATTAACCCAACACTTAACATATAGTATATATGGTAGAATAAAACATCATGGACACTCCTATCATGATTAATCAACTCAACATCTAGAATATACAAAATTAGAATCACTAGTATTGCATGAACATTTAAGCAATGAGTACCCAAATATCACCTCTAATGTCATATAAACACGTGAAAATATCCATATTGTATATGGATATGTTCTTGCTAAGTTTTTCAATCCAAGCTGACTATAGAAAAGGACATCATGAAATACCTTCATCAATAACAAGTAATTGCATGCCATCATATCCTAAACACTATCATGAATAATGAAGAATCGTGTGCTAACTGTTGCATGTTATTCATTACCTTGTTATATCATTAGTTGTTTAACCCACCTTGTGATCTCATACATATGTTACAAACTCCACTATGAGGACTTATTAAATTTGGATTCATTTCTATTCACACAAATCTTGAGGCTCATAATCGCATTATTACCTTGATAACTAAGAAGTCCCTTTTAGTTACTAGATCTTAAATTATGTGATCTATATTTTAGTTTGGTTACAATGCCAAGTGATAATGTCCAGCTATCAGTAGTCTTATGCCTATAATTCCTCATCTTATAATAAAAGCATAATGATATTGTATATGTATATACAATCAACACATCAATCATATGTTAGAACCTTTCATATATTTTTCCTCATTCCGAGTACAATGTTAAACTTTGAGTAAGCATTATCTAGGGCACATGTATTTAAGCATGTACTTTTATTATAACAATGAAATCAACCTTAGATGATCGATATGGCTTATATTATCAAAATCAAATTCAAATTTCCATGTCCATGATATTAATATACACATCCATTGTTAACTCATCATCTTATTGCTTTGTCTTGTAGTGTTTTTTAATCTTTTGATCCCTTCATAAGGTCGTATTGCATCTCTAGCTTAACTTGTTCCAAGGATCGTTGTACCCAAGAGCATGTAAAGATTTCAACACATGGTCGTCATTATTTAATTTTTCTACCACGCATGGATGATTTATCCCTAATGACTTATACCTCACAACAAATATAATTTCACCATTGGAATTCCCTAGTTTTATTAAATAACCTAGAATTGACATCACTTTTCTTGCTAGCAAGTATTCATATCGAGATACTTCCAACTCATATCTAGTCATGCCTAATTGATTTTGCATGGTTGTTATCATTCTAATTTATTACAAACAATCAACAACTTAGGCCTTGCATGAACTCATAGCAATCAATTCCTATCCACTCAAGGTTAAGCATGATAGTTAAGCATGATAATTTGAATGACTATTGAACCTCTCATTAAAGTATAAGTCCAATGTCAAACTACTTGTCACTTTGAAGTGTCTTTTTAGTTTCAACCTTGCAACTTTTCCTTCCCACTACCATTATCTTGACTATCTCAACCCACTTATAAAATTCATTAAGGAAAGAGATTTCCACTTGCTTGTAGTAATTCCACACCTCTTAATCAAGAGAGGGACACCCCATCTTTATCATTACATATTTTCCAATTCCTCAAGCAATTCAATGCTATCCAACAAGTATACATTCAAAGGGATCCCATGAGTTCTAAACCAACAATTCCATATTGTTGTCATTTAAACTGAGCACCATGCTCGACTATCTTCAATCTCTTATTGGTTAGATGCATACTGCCCTTATGCTAAGGTGTTTTCTTTTTCTCATGAAATTTCACAATTTCTAACTTGCCTACTTCAGTTACCCTTTGTAGGCCCTCTTTGGTTTTATAATAATTCAAATCTAATGTCACCATAACTTTCAAAAATTTCTTCTAATGACCCACGTCATCAACCTGAATCATTTAATTCAACTTAGCCAACATAAGGTACATGCTTCCTGATAGAACATTATCATTGTTTAGGTCTTATGATGATTCACACATTGTTCTCTATCTGAGAATATTTTCATTATTCATTACACTTTGCCAGAGGGTTACCTATTATCAAGATACCTCAAGTGTGTTAAGTTATCCTTTGTTTGGTCTTGGCAATTTATTTTCTGGTTAAACAAGAAATTTGTGCTACTTCACCTTGATTATTCCATCACGATTCATCCATAATTATTCCATTATGATTATCCCACCATGACTATTGCTTGATTATTTCATCCTAACCACTTCATCATGATTATGATCGATTCATTCTTATCTATCATGATTATCCCATCATGACATTTCCATGATTCCTCATCATGATTATCCCACCATGATTACAAGGTAATGTTTCCTATCCTTGATTTCCAAGTCACATTTGTATATTAGAATTTTGTTATAGGTTTCATCCGTTATGTAACTTAAACCATGCACATTTTCCCTAACCAAAGTTTAAAAAATCATTTTTTTTTTTCTTTTTGGTTTGTCTTTTTATTTTATTTTATTGGTTTATAAATGGGAAACTATAAAGCAAGAGGAGTGTGTTATTAGGTTGTCCAATGTTTTGTTTTTGTTTTTTTTCGGAGGAAATGTAGTTGCGAAAAAACCTTCAAATACTTCCCCATGATTTATGGATGGTAAGTGGGTAAATCATCGTCCCTGATTATGGGGCCTCACCTCGGGGGAATCAAGAGAGTCTTGATGTCCAATGTTGTACATATGCTTAACAAAATAATTATTTTTTCATAATATTTAAACTAATTTTATCACACATCTGATTCGTTGACCAATTCGATGTCTTATGGTCGAGCTCTAACCAAATGCAAATTTTTTAATCTTAGGTTATACCTAAGTTTTGAGTTTTAATCACAAAACACGCACACACAATAATTTTTTTTCCAAACTTAGATAACCTAAGTTTGGAGTTTTAATCTTAAATAACTATAGCATCTATTCGTTGAGGTCATTAAATTCATGTGAGTGGAATAAATACATGTGATGTCATATATTGGATGTGAAGTGCAATGCTGCCACATATTTGTTTTTAAACGATCTTGTAACCAAATTTGTAACAGAATTATAGTTATCAGCATTCCACTGTGCAATCTTTGTTATCTTCAACTATTCATTTTGGTTTGATGTCTCCTTTCTCACCCAACCTCTTTTTTCCATCTATGTGTCTGTTATCTCCTAATATATTTTAGGAGTTTCCTCCTCTGTATATACCCTAGCCAAACTACCTCTATGACTCTCTATAACTCGCATATATTTCTATGCATACAATCATAACCCATATCTACACTTCTTGGTAGACCATCCATGAACAAAGTTCCATTGTTGCCTTCTAACTCTTCCACTGGTTGTGATCTCTTTAACAATAATCTGGACCACTGATTTAATCTCGGGTACCATGAGGCGGGTGGAGTTGGATACGTACATAGTGAATGTAAATTCAGAGCTTAACCACTTCAATGACAATGGCATATACTTGTATACCATGTGAAGCAGATTAGTCAACTTTTTGAGATGGAGTTTTGACCATTTTTATTAGATTTTAGGTGAAAATGGATATATTTTAAGTAATTTTGATAAGGAACACCCCAACATTTCACCAACAACACATGTTTTAGGAACATAGGCTAATGCAATTTTGGTATTGGTATAAGCATCTTCAAGATGTTGGCATGCAATGTTGTAATTCAAACTTACGCATGAATTAAAATCTATACACTAAAAACTTTTAAGCAGGGACATGGCCACTATGACTTGTCCAAAGTTTGATTTCCAACCCCTCATATCATGTAAAATATAAAGTCTAATTTATTTCTATTTGAGAAATCAAACCTCTAAAAATATTGGTCAAATATCCAACTCCAACTCTCGAGAAATTCACCATATCATAGAGAGGTTTTATGTCCTCTCTATTTTATCATCTTAGGATGAAAGAGTAGAATAGAGATTTGAGTAGTTATTGGTGGGTATATTTATGATTGATAAAGATTTGAGTGATGATTGGTGAGGACATTTAGCATTGACTTTTATCTATGAATGTGGGTGGACTTATCAACATTATTCAAGGAAAAACATGTCAATTGAAATGACTAGTTGGTGTTTCATAAGAGGGTAGACTTTCATTTTTGTTTCTGATTTTAGGTTGTTTAATCATAATGAGAACTAGAAAACTAGTTACAATAAGACTGTGCTTTTTAGTAACATTTAATCTTAATCGTATACATAAACCCAAGTATTACCCTTAATTGTAATTTAATTTCTTACATTAAAAAAAAATTACCTGACTATTAAAAAAAAAATTACTTATTTTATTTATTTATATAAATATTTTAAAAAACATATTTACTCATAACCTTACATAGGATGATTCTTAAAGACACCATGTATATTTTCTCCATGTATCGACGGTTTTTACCTAGCATTGTATTCCCCTTACCTAGCATTGTCTGCATAAATTGGTTCTAATATTCCTGTGATGTGTTTCAATGAAAATTACTGCATAGAAGTAGTGACATTTTGGAATTGCACTCTAGCTGGTGAAAGGGCCGCCTATAGGCATGTGACGGTAGTAGGTGCACATCTTTAAATATGCATTGAAACTCCCCTAATAATGGAATAGTCTCACGCAGCAAATTCTCAGCAGTGTAACTAACAGAACGTGTCGTGTGCCACAGATTCTCAGCAGTGGTATGGTGGTTTAAGGCAGCGAAACATGTAGTACAAATTAAATAAAACTTGTCTAGGGGGAGAAATTATAATTTATGGGCATGATATACTATCGACTAATTATGCCGAAAGGCGTACATCTATTGACAATGGGCACAATTAATGATCTTTTAACCTTATTTAACTTTAAACCTTAATCTGATGGCTATGCATTGAAGATGCTGACATATTCTTAGTCGTCCTCCAAAATCAATGGATCAGATTTATTGTTCATAACTTTCTTGCATTTATCAAAGCATCCGTTAACATGTTTACTTTTTAACATTTACTTAATCACATTAAAAAATTACTGTAAGGATATGTAATTGCCACGTTCCATTTATCAACCTAATGCAGTCAAACGTTTCATATTACCACAGACGGATTACCACAAATGTTTTATATTGAGGGCACGCGTTCTCAGTATATTGGAGGCACGCGTTCTCAGCTGCTACCTTTCAGCGTTCTCAGCCGCGAAGTAGCGGCTATGCTAGTACATATGGCACTATGACATGTTACCTATCGCTGGTTCTTTGTGGTACGCAATTTTTGTGTACCAATTAAATGAAAAGCCATGAGTAAAGTGTCATTATAATCAATGAGATGTTGAACCGTCGGATCACTAATATATAAGACATTAATATATATATAAGATATAAGACATTAATATGATTATCAGATTAAAAATTAAAAAAAAAACACATTGGATTTAAAATTAAAAATATAGTGGATTTAAAAGTATATTAAACAAAGTTGTATTGAAAGAAAATTTTAGTATCAAAATATCCTAACATTGATCATTGTTAACATGTTTAAAGTGGGGATATCTTAGAATTAATCTAGATTGTGAATCTGTTCTCCCTGTTAAAAAAACCACAGAAATTTCAATAACCTTATAAAAAAAAGGCTTCATTCACTTGGGATGGATAGATTTGAATTGGATTTGATATAGATTTCAAGCCTTGGATTGGAGATTGATATGGATAAAGTTTTTTCGGAATGCCCAATTTTCTTATAGAATTTTAAGAAGAAGATTGTTGAAGACATTGAAGACTATTAGATATGCAAAAGCAAATCCAAGGAAAAAAGATTTAATCTCACCACTCAAAAGTCAAAGATATGTATGCATAGATGTAATTTTTCTATTTAGAATAGAATCTTCTTTTTCCCATCTATATTTATTTACAAATTATAGTTTGATGTTAATTTAAATATTTTGTTTTTACTAAATCGTGTAAGTAAATATAGAAGAGTTTTTATTTAATTTTGTAAGTAAAAATTATGATTTTATCAAAATAAAAAATATTTTTGTTTATTTCATATACATGGTTATTAAAATTAGGACTCTTTGTTCTTAGCTATCCATTCAAAATTGAAAGATCAATTTAAAAATCCAAATTACAATACTAAAACCCTAAATATTTTTTGCCAATAATTTTTCTCACAATTTTTTAAGACATAATATCTTCTCTATAATTTTAAAAAATATCTAAAATACATAATAATTATAATAGTTATTATATATATACTTAAATATCATTCAAGTGTCCTAGAATATATATCATACATGTAGTCCAAAATAAGGAATATATACACTTTATACACTTTTTTCAAGCCATAATGGAAGAGAAATATCTAAAATACATAATAATTATAGTTATTATATATATACTTAAATATCATTCAAGTGTCCTAGAATGTATATCATACATGTAGTCCAAAATAAGGAATATATACACTTTATACACTTTTTTCAAGCCATAATTGAAGAGATAACAAGATGTAACTTGATTGATATGAAAACGATCCATGTGGTCCTTATATTTATTTTTTACGAGGATTGAAAATGTTGATGTGCACGTAAAATATGATTATGATGTGTAGATAACGTATATTAGAGTAGCATTTTTCAATGTTATGAATGGTGATAAACCATATCGTATCTAGTATAAGATAGGTGGTACAATTTTGTCCTAGAAGGTTTACATCAAATGTTACATGGTAGGTTAAATGGTAGGTTAATGTGATATTAATGATATGATTAAGTTTTGTGGAGTGTTTGGTGATGTTGATTATATAATGTATAATGGATTGTCCTTCATACAACAATTTGATTGCTAAAGTCTATGAAAGTGTGCATATCTTAGCTCTTTCTAGATTTGAACCTGTAGTCTCTTGCAAGGAAACACGTGTTATTAACCATCACACACACACACGCACGTCTCATGTTTGAAAGAAAGCTCGATGGAAAGTTATTTAGATTAACCAATTAAAATCTTAAATAGGCATTACGTGTTGTTTTTTATCCAAGTAACAAAGGGGTTAGTTCAAATAGAAATAATTGAGGAATTCAATAACTAAGGTTAAAGAAAAAGATGAAAAATGGTCCCTCTCCCTCCATAACACTACAAATGGGGGTTGGTATGTTACAACACAAAGCGGGATAGAAGAGGGTACACAAGTTTCAAAACACTAACTTCCCACTAGCAAACTTTCAATGGAGACCAACTACACTACTCCCCTTTCCCGATTGTTGGTTCACTCTCATATGAATCTCAAATTAAATGGCACATGAATACCCCACAATGAGATGTTAGGAGACCATATTTTGGTCGTGTGGTAGATAAACATGATAATAAATAATGGAATATACTTGTTTGATCTTGCAAAAAAAAATTATGACTTCAAAATATTTTATCTCTCCTACATCGTTATGGTACTTGTTAATTTTGAACGTAGTTAAATTTAAATTCCTAATTAATTTCAAACTTGTTAAATTTTAAACCCTTAGCGAATGAGTTGGAATCAAACCTTGGGTGTAGCCCAAACCCCTACACCCAAAGAGATATTGGCATTTGTGATTTAATGTGAGAAATGTAAACAACATAAAGATGCCTCCTTGAATTCCTTCTTGCTTTCAAGATAAACAATGAAAATGTAAGGTGTGATAAAGATGCTCCTTGATTTCCTTCTTGCTTTCTTGATTTCCTTCTTGCTTTCATGACAAACAATGAAAATGTAAGTTGTGATTGGTAGAATCGACATTGTGGATGCATTTTCCATGAAATCCTCCCTCTATATGGGTTTAAAGAAGCATCCAATGCTAGAAGATGTTGGATGTTTCGGTCATGGAATAATTTTATGGTTTCTAAAAGTTGCACAACTATCGATTTGATCGATATCAAAAATTCAGGCATTAAAAGGCTTTTTTATGAGTAATGTGAATAATTTTAATAGGGCTAAATTGAGAATTCCATGTTGTCCACAAGATTTTTGATTTAGTTCTAAAAGGGAAAGAACATCAATACAAGAATCTATATGGTCAAACTAAAAAATAAGAAGCCAAAACACAATAATGGGGCCAAATTACGGTAATATGTAAATTAATTACAAGTGGTCTTCAATCTAAAATCAGATGTGTAATGACCAAAATTAACATATTCAACAAAAAAAAAAAACTATAAAAATGTGTTTGGATGACCAATAAATTATACCCAAAAGTTGCAAAAATGAGGATTAGAGGGGGATTTCTATGAAAAGTAAGAGACAACAAGTTGAAAACAATTAAATTTCCTAAAACTAACCATTCTAGTGCATATAGCATGAAAAATTAGGCAAAAACAAAAAACATTGCATCAAAATTTGACTCATAATCGCAAAGTTATTCCCTTCTGAAAAGTAATGTAAAAAACCAACAATGCTAACAAAGCGAGGTCAACCAAAGGTGAGATTTAGTAGTGTGAAGGTGTTCCACATGGAAGGATGATTGGTTTATTAACATCGAAGAGGTGGTGATATGGCAATGTAGCTCACTCACGGGGGATTCACCTTGTTGATCAATATCTTATCACGTTCATTCATAAAGGGGGTTTTAAAATTGTGAAAAATTAAGTCAATATATTATAGTATTGAGGGGGATGCAGGGTACATGGGGGTTTATAAGTATTGGGGGTTATAAAAAGGGGTATCTAGTAAAAGTTAAGGATATCTAGTAAAAATAGGGAGTTTTTTTATTGGAAAGGTGTATTAGGAGGTGGTTTCAACAAAAGGATTTTGGGAGGTATTTATCAATATTTAGTGAAATTAGGGGTATTATTTAATATCCCATGAAAAAAAGTGTTATGTTGCAGGTTCATTAAGTGAAGGCCATGTGAGTTGACTTACACATTGTAGGTATGTGTGTCACTATCATTAATGTGTTACGTGGAGATAGACCCACGCGACAATGGGTGTAGGATAAGGTGTCAAAAACTAGTTGGTGTTGCACCATGTGGAAGCCACCTAGTGGCTTGTGGTTGGTGGAGGTGTTTCATAGGAAATGGGTCAAATAAATCCATTACTTTAAAAATCTATCAAATCTTGATATTTCATATAAGAAGGATCGAAGTGGAAGGGCACGGATAGAGACCCAATGGAAAGGGGATTGTGCCACCAAATTAATGACCCCTTTGGGTGGGCTCCATTACAAAAGTTGGCCCTTGTGGGAGGATCCCACAAAAAAAGGTACCAACCCAAGAAGCGTCAAAATCTTTTGAAGGTCATAAAAAAATAGCATGGGTGGCTCACACAATGGAAGGACCTACATCCGAACTATACCACAATAATTGCACATGGATCAAGACATAAGAGGGACTCGACCCACAACCTGAATACAAATTATGAGCACGGGAGAGCCCAAGGAGGATTGAGACTAATCTAGAAGCGTTAGAACAAAGACCAACAACTGCTCTAATTTGTTAAATTCGCTCAAGGCACAAAGCAAATATCATATGAAGATCATTAGTTTGTGATTGTTTATTTATTTATTCTGAAATATAAAATAAACCAAGAAAATGTAGGATTTATATATATATATATATATCAAAATTTTACTGCCTTTATGAATTAATAAAGAGAAAAGAGTAGATCTTTGGCAAATTAAAACTTTTTTGGACTCAGATTAGGGAGTTTTGAGGTAAAAAATTGACCTAAAATTAAAAAAAATATGCTATCAAAATCAACTTTAAAAGAACCAATAGGATTCGAGATGATGATGTAAATCATAAGGGTACATATTTTTGGAGGGAAAGGAAGAAAGCTACTTTTTTTAATCATGTTTTTGACTTATCTCCTTATAGATTTACTCAAATTTTAAGTGTAGGCACTCGTTGGATGCATACTTAAATTCTACATTCAACGAGAACCCACTCTGCATATTTTTGATAGACCCACAATGAGATAAACAAGAAATATATGAAAAAAAATAAAAAAATCCCATGTATTTCTAGTTTATCTCAATGTGGGTCTATCAAAAATATGCAAAGTGTGTACTCGTTGGATGCAAAATTTAATTCTGCATCCAATGAGTGTTGATTAAGGTTGGTTGTCATTGATGTCAACCCTTGAAGAAAGCCCCGCAGCACAAAGGTTGGGTAATGGACCCAAGATTGTTTGATGTAAAGATGACACGTTATTGTCTTGTCATGGTTGATAATAAGTAGCAATGGATGAACTCCAAAGTGGTCCCCTTATGGTGAAATCCCTCACAGGAAGACGCTTTATGGATTGAGTTATCCTAGAAGTATGGTTAGAGAACCCATGCTTATTTTTGGAATAATGAGATGAACGCCAGTGAATTTTTTAGTGAAACTATCCTAGATGGATAATGTTTTTCATTCCATTTCCAATGGTATGTGGAACGTCACATAAATCCTCACGGTTAGAGAGTTATGGCCATGAGAAGTTGGAGAACCCAGGTTTGGGTAATGGACTCAAGTTTGTTTGATGGATAACGGTATGAGTTTTGAAATATTTTTAGGTAATACTATTCTATATGGATAGTACATGTCATTCCATTTCCAGTGGTCTATGGAAAGTCACATAACTCCTCACGGTTAGAGAGTTATGGCCTTACAAAGTTGGAGGACCCTCATATGTCATCTAGAAGCCCCAAAAGGTCAAAGTAGTCAAAGTGGTTTAAGAAATTTTAAAAGTTAAATAATAAAGTGAAGTGATGAGTGTACTATAATTCAAAGTGAATACAAAATAAATTAATTCAATAATAAATTTAATGGAGAAAATAGAAGTGGGTTAACCCTAAAATAAAGAAAGTGGGCAAAGTGACCTAGAAGATGTTTTTAAGGAAGCTACTTGGAGAGTATAAATAAGAGGCAAGACTCTCTCATTTAAGAGACACTTGAGAATATTGAATACCTATAGGTGTCTAAGGTAACCAAAGGATATCTAAGCTAAATTTATGAAGAAAGTGAAGAAAAGAAGGCCAGAATTCAAGGAAGGAAAAATTCTTTTGATGATGCTTTCTAAGGTATGTTTTTTTTTCCAGGTCATCTTACCATTTTCACAATAATTTTTTTTCTAGAATGATTCAGACCGTGAAATTTCTATTCCATTGAGGAAACATATCCAAGTATTTTTGGTAAAAAAATCATCTTGTGGGTCGTTGTATTTTTGGAGTTACACTCCGTGGAAAATAGGGTTTGTGGCTAGTCCTGAAACTAGTCAAAAATAGGTGTTTCGGGTAAAAACGTCATAACTTCTTCATAACAGATCCAAATTCAGTAAGACCAAATGTGTTGGTTATAGTACAGTCTGTAGTATGTTTTGTAATAGTTTTAGATCAATTCAACAAATATTCTATGTGGGGCACTCTCTACAAGGTCTCTCTCTAGAATAAGCCAGAATTCAACAAGGTGTGTCATTTTTGCTATAACTCCTTTTATGAGAGATTCCAAGTAGTGAAACCTAGAGTAATTGCATAGAATACACTAAAGAACATTGTGTATCAGTTTCATATCTTTATTCATTATAGGTACAAAGTTATGATTATTTCAAGTTAGGGTTGTTGACTAATCCAAAACTAGTTTGTGAGACTAAAGAAACGTTTGATGAAAATGTTAGTCTCTTGTTGTTAAAGTAAGTGAAAGTTTGCAGGTACGTGATCATATACACCAGGTCTATTATAGAGTTACAAATCATATTTGGATGATGAAATTGATGAGGGATTTTTGTACATGTTGATGAGTCATAGTTTATGAGTACTTGACACATGATTGGTACATACTTGGTACATGGTTGGTTGCACGTGTTTCTGGTACAAGTTGATTACAGATTGTTTGGTACAAGTTGGTGCATGGTTGATGCACTTTTTTATGATACAGGTTGATTACAGGTTGAGGCATAGGTTGATGCATGGTTCAGGTTTATTGGTACATGTTTACAACGGTATATCTCACAGTGATAGTGTGGCAGTGGTTCCATCATTCTACTTCTACTTTAGGGCAGTTGGACAGGGAAATGATAGGTGGTTGTAGCCACCTTCTAGTTGTATCCAGAGAACATAGGGCGTTGTAGCCTCCTTTTGGTTGTAGCCAAAGAATTGGGGAGTTGGAGCTTCCCTCAGGTTGTAGCCTGAGAAACTAGGGGGTTGGAGCCTCTTTCCAGTTTCAGCTGGAAAACAAAGGAAGTTGGTGCTTCCAATGAATGTAATTCTTCAAGACATATAAGATAAATCATTTCGTGGTTTTCTCCCGATTTGGGTTTCCACATAAAACACTAGTGTACTGTGTATGTGTGTGATTGTTCATTTCTTATTGCTCATTATTGGATAATAATTCTACATTGATATAACACTTGGATTATTTGGAGAAAAAGGATTATAATTACGCTATTACTGATTCACCAAATTTGCACATTGTAAATCCACCAAAGAGATTTGGGACAAGCTTCAAAATATTTATGAAGGATATACAAAAGTCAATGCAGTAAAACTTCAAACTTACAGAGGTCAGTTCAAACAACTAAAAATGAAGGAAGATGAGAATATTGCAGCCTACTTTATAAGAGTTGATGAAACAATGAATGAAATCATAGGATTGGGAGAAGAAATCGAAGAATCTGTAATTGTTCAAAAGGTACTAAGATCTCTTCCTATGAGATTCAACCCTAAGATATCAACACTAGAAGAAAGATAGGATCTGAACTCA
>SNQJ01S0071721.1:0-14577 GCA_010110895.2 Picea sitchensis | reverse complement strand
GCAGGTATATGCTGCAATGCACTTATTTTGTTATATTTAGTGTATTATTTTATTAGTGATTAATGTATTATTTTGTTAATTAATTTATGCTTTACAATATATTTAAAATATATATTAATGTAATGTATTAATACTTATGAGTATACATTATACTCATGTAAAAATTAATTATTTTATTAATTATGTAAGAATATATTAATAGTTGTTCTTCAAAGAAATTCAGGGTCAATTAGAAACAACCACTTTATAAAAATGGTTAATATCTCATATATCATAATGTATTATATTTTTGCATTTTTAATATATTATTTTATTTTTTTTTAAGTAAAAAAGGTTGGAGCCTATTATATTACCATAAATAGAGTACATAGCTCTTAGTGATGCCAGTTGTCCCGCCTGAGCAGGAAACCGGGACAGCTGGGCATCCTTGTCCATGTGTCACCCAGTTTGCAAAATAAGCAAAATTAACAAAATTGACACTGCTACGTCCTGCCCGAAGGAAACCAGGACTAGCAGTCATGAGCATGGAACTGGTTCATTCACCTAGAGCTAAGAAATACTGATAGCTAGCTATCCTAGGGCATAAATTATAATAACAAAACCAAAAGCAAAGTCTAGGTCTGAACATTAGGTAACCTCTGAACTGGGATGTTTGTCCGCGTCCACGGAATGCCTCCATCTTGCTGGGAATGAGTAAGCTCGCGCGCAAGTCGGACATTGTTTCTTTGGCGGAGTTCTGGAATGTGCCGCAAAGAACATGTCAAGCCGCTGATCCATTCGCGCGAGGCGGAAGATCTGATCTTCCAGCATATTTCTCATCTCAAAGACGAGATTGAGGTATCCCCAGTCAACTGAAGGTGGCTGTTCCTGGTGGTGGTTGTCCATAAACTCCTCGCTGGTGACCACTTTTGCTTCCTGCCTCTTGTGCCCCTCTGCTTCCTTGGTGGGTTCGGGAGGAACCTCTTCTTCCACATAGCAGGGGGAGTAAAGCTTCTCTGCACTGGTGCCATGGGGGTCGAACGTGCTGCTTGTCGGCTGTGGTTTGCTATCCGAGCCAAAGTGCGAGCTTGGATTCCAATTTTCCGGTACCATGAACAGGGTATGCTCAGGAGGGCTTTCCAGGCCTCCTTCCGGGATTACCTCCTCTACGTACGCCATTGGAGGCATGCGTGGTATGTTCCTGCGCCTCCTGGCGGCCATCACCATTACTTTCTCAAAGTTCTCCTTCCTCTTGCGCCGCGACTCCGCCGTATACCACGCCGCACCCCTTCGTGGTTTCCCTCTGATTCGGGGCATGGTGAGGTTCCAGTGAATTGTTCGGGTGCTGCCAACTGGAGTCGAGTTGCTGCTGAGGGTGGGCGAGGTTGTCGAGAGCGGCCACCGCTCCAGTGGAACGGGAGAGAGACTACTGCAATTCTTGTTCGCCTGTGGAGCGGAGGCCTTCGGGAGCGACCTGTTGCTTGTTCTTGCAACTTGAACAGTGAGCGCGAATGCAAAAACAATCGCCATAACTAAAACAATCACCGCATCCATTAAAGTCTGTTGGATAGTGCTCTGGTGGCGGGTACCCTTCCCTTGTGCGAGGGGCCTCGTCGGTTGAATGCACCTGCGCGTAAACATGCCGAGTTATTGTCTGAGGTGATGTGAGCCGGTGGATACATTAACGATGTGTCCCAGCTCGCTCCCGCGTGGCAGCATCGCGCCCCGTGTCACCCCATCCGGGAATTTTTAATATATTATTTTAGGAATGTCTTTATCTTGATATTATTTTCTTATTATTCCATATAATGCTTTATTATTATTATTAGCTTTATTAATATCTTTGTTATTTACTATTTTAGTTTTGCTAAATTTATTTATAATCTATAAATTTATTTTTCGATTATTAATATATTATTTTAATATTGTATTTATTTTGTTTTAACTTATTTTATTTATGCTATATTATTTTTTATTTTATAAATAATTGTTATTTAATATTTATTTTATTATTGATAATTAATCATTTAATTATTATTAATTCTTAAATATTAATTTCTAATTTTTAATTAATTAATTTTTATTAATTAATTTTTATTAATTAAATAATAATTTGTTATTACTTGCCCGCACGGATGTAGACGGATTGACAAGATTCTCACCCGAATTTACTAAGATTCTTGCGGGCTAAGTGTTGCACGTGGGGTTATATGGTACGAAAACAACCAGTTATCCCTTTCCCCAATACAAAAAAATAATATTATTATTTAATAATTATAAATAAATAATTATTAATTGATTATTATTAAATTCTTATTATTAATTGATTATTATTTCATTCTTTTTAATAATTTATTAATAAATTATTACATATATTTATTATTATTATTTTTGATAAATTATTTAATTATTAATAATACTAACTAAAAAATTAATAATTTTGTTTTAAATAATAATTTTGTAATTATTAAATAATATCAACCACATTAAGTAAAAAGTGGTTGATAAAAGTTGATCAGGCTTATTTTTTATTTTTTTAATTAATGGCGTCTAGTATATCAACTACTTTTTATTTAATGTGGTTGTTGCTAGTAATAATATATGTTAAGTAGAAAGGCATATAACATGTACATTCATTAAATAGATTATTAAAACAAAAAAATTCTAAATGAAAAAATCTATAAATAGTAAATATTGTCCCAAAAATAAGTTGATTAGTGATTTGGAAAAAAAACCTATAATAATAATCTATTTTTAAGATCACAAAACACACCAAATTAGTAAATGAGTGTATATGAAACCTTGTTTATGGGAAACCCTAGACCCTTTGTTAAAATGGAAAGGTGAATTTATTGAAAAGGAAGCGGAAGATGATCCGTCTCGCTCAACCGAATGGATAGCAGGAGATAAATATGTGGATGTTGGGTTAGCGCAAGGTATCTCCTTTCATCTTGCTTCCCCGTCTCTTTGGCCTGTGTGGAGGAGTTCAGTACTGTCTGCCAAGGAGAACAATGAAAATCACAGAGGTAGAAAAAGAGAATGATAATGCGAACAGAGACGACGAAAGTGAATCTCTCCCACAAGCAGAAGCTGCTGATAATTCAAGCAGACATGAGCATTGTCAATCTCTTCCCCCGCCTCCGGGGAACGAAACCCTACAGTCCGGGCCATTGCATGAAGAGACACAGAGCATGGAGGCAATTAGGTTAAACGAAGGAGATGAACGGATGGAAGCAAACAGCTTAAACGAGGGAGATGAATCGATGGAGGTAATCAGCATAAACGAAGAAGATGAAACGATGGAGGCAATCAGGTTAAACGAAGAAGAAGAACGGCGGAGAAAAATACTCCAGCCATTAGAAGAAGGCCAATTTTATAAAGATATAGTGCGGACCCTTTCAAGCTTGAAAGGGCATTTTTTCGAAGATTCAGTAACTTCGATCGTCGACACAATCTATGGTATTGACAGCAATGACCAGCGCTTTATATTTATAGATAAAAAGCCGGGAAGGATGATTGATGATGGCAGATGGAAAAGGACTGAGGTAGAGATCACACACAATGGTTGGTCACAGGTATATCAGCCCAACGAACCCAGAACTATAAGGCACGGAAGCTATAACGTTGAAAATGGCGACCAGGGCACTTCATCACATTCCTGTGATAAAGGTAAGCAGCAGCTTATAAGCGAACAACACACATATCAGCCCAACCAACCCGGAACGATAAGGGACGGAAGCTATAACGTTGATAATGGCGACCAGGGCACTTCATCACATTCCTGTGATAAGGGTAAGCAGCTTATAAGCAAACCTTCCAAGGAAAAATATGGTTATCTGCCACAGTTTTACGAGGAACTTGACAGTTCTATGCCTGGATTTTTCGGAAATAGTGAGAACATCGAAGATTTTTTAGTTGGAGGAAAGGAAAAGCTGCAAGAGATCCGTCAGGAGCTGGGTTCTCGTTCCCGTCCTCGTAGTCCAGACGAAACCCAGGAGGAAAATATTGATGACGTGGTCTTATCCATGTGCGATAGCCCTTCTGGTGAGAGGAAGAAGGTATGCACTTTGTGGGGTGTTGACCTATATAAAGAAGATTTTGGAGATTTTGGTAATACTCCAGAGAATGCTGGGTCTCCGAAGCCGAAAAGTACCGATTTTGGTAATACTCCAGAGAATGCTGGGTCTCCGAAGCCGAAAAGTACCGATGAGCAAGATGTAAACAGCTCGAGTTAAATGTGTAATGAAAATACCTGAATTCAGAGCTGTGCGCCTTAAACAGGTCGAATTAAATGAGTAATGAAAATACTTGAATTCAGTGCTGTGCGCCTTTTAACATTCAAGCAGTTTTTTACGATTCTTTTTTCTTAAAACCTTCTTGTGAGATTGCTGATAAACATTCAATGCATTTGAATTTTTATATTAAGATTTTAGTTATTAAACAATCCACCACTGTTTGAATACGCTTACTCTTAAAAAAAAATATGTGGTTAGAATTCAAGCACTTTGATACAAAAGTTTTGTTGGAATAAACAAGTGCTGCATATCAGCTTAGTCTTGAGGCACAAGTTTAAAAATAGAAATATATGTTTTTTATTAAGATTAGGCTTTCTCTTAAAAAAAATCTGTGGTTAGAATTCAAGCACTTTGATACAAAAGTTTTGTTGGAATAAACAAGTGCTGCATAGCAGCTTAGTCTTGAGTTACAAGTTTAAAAATAGAAATATATGTTTTTTATTAAGATATGTGAAAGACTATTTCTTTTGATGTTGAAAAACTATGAAATTATTATAAAACTAGAAAACAGGTCAAGCCAGAAAACACATAATCTATTTGTTGTTTTAATGTGATGCAAGATTCACAATATTTAGCCATTTTGTCTTGAATGGGAATCAAAGACACCAGTGAATTGAGTTGATGTGCACAAGCCCTTCTTTTATTTATATATATATATATATATATATATATATATATATATAATATGCTACATTGTATTGCCATTCCATCTCAATTAATTATGAATAATAAAGTGTCTACAAATTGAGTTTATATATCTTTGGAAAATGAAATCTTTTAGTAACTTTTGTTTTGATATATATATTCCATCTCAATTAATTATGAATAATAAAATGTCTAAGAAATTGAGTTTATATAATTTTGGAAAATGAAATCCCTTAATTTACATTTGTTTTGATATATATAATATGCTATAATTATGAACAATAAAGTATCTAAGAAATTGAGTTTATATAATTTTGGAAAATGAAATCCCTTAGTAATTACCTTTGTTTTGATATATATAATATGCTACATGTATTGTCATTCTTTCTTAATTAATTATTCTTTCTCAATTAATTATGAACAATAAAGTGTCCATAAAGTTGAGTTTATATCATTTTGGAAAATGAAACCCTTTACATATATATTTAAAAGTAAATTGAGCCATTTGAAACAACTCAAAATAGTTCACCAATTAAAAGTATATAAAGAGTCTTCCTTAACAAAGAAAATATCTACATCCAACTTTCGCCAAAGATATCGTGCCCAGATAAAATGAAACAACACTCACATTAACAATTAATGGAAACCATATCTAAAAAAATATTTTTGAATACATATGCATGTATGATGTCGAGTACACGATCTCAAACTGAGTGCATATCCCTTATAAAATGATTTGACTCTTTGGAAGTGTACCCTTGTCTATAAAGAGACATACAATTCACGAGATTTTTGGAGAAGTCGTTTAGTAAAAGACGTCATCGATACATTATGGAAATGAGGATTGAAGTTCGTTTAGGAAGAATCAACTCTTACTAGGGACATCGAGGCCACATAATGAGACACTAGTGATAAATAACTTAAATTTGAAGTATTTGGATCATTTACAAACAAGGCATCATCGTCGAGGAAATTGCAATATAGGAAGCTATATGTGAAACAAGCGCCACTGCAAAATAAATATAATGCAAAATTAAAATATTAATGCAATCGCCACTGCCAGTGATACTAAAAGAATAAAAGAAGGAGAACCCACAAATGTGTTATTAATATGAATGCCCATCTAGCCTCACCCATCTTTATGTATAAAATATTAGCCATCTCCATTACTTTGCCAGAATGCTCATAGGAAAATATTACATGTGCCCTTAAGCCATGACAAAGAACAAAAAATAAATAAATGGGAGAATAAGTATGATCGACAATGTCATGTGTGTTGCATGCAGCTCAGCTTGATGCCATCAAGGTGGTTCTTAGCTTGGAAGAGACATCATCGAATAGAGTAGTATAGTGTGAAATTGTCAAGCTCTTAAATATATAAAACTCTTTTAAGGCAGGTTAACCAGCAGAGCAAATCGTGCAAATCGTGTCCTACAAGAAAAATCTAAAGACTATCATGACGCCTGCAAATGGGCTTCTGAAGGCAGGTGAACATATTGGAGTTTCCCGGACTCTAGTAGCCAACTTCCTTGCAATGAAACTAATTTGTCTTTATACCTGTAATGGATATGCATTTAATTTATGTCAGATACATATACCAATTGACATGAAGAAGGCCACTTTTCTTCAAATGAATCATGTAATCTTTTGTTTGAAGAAGCATTGTATCTCTGTCTGCATTCTATCTCTTCCTGCAATTAACAATTGAACAATTAGAGCCATTAACTAAATTTCATGGATAGAAAACTCAAAACTGTTACCCAAAAAATTACCTTTGGTTTGACGGGCACTAAATAAGAGAATAAATCAATCATGTATTCTCGCCTCCTGTGTTCTGCTACAACATGGTGGATAGCTATCTTGTTGTAATTATTGGTATAGCTTAATGGTTGAGGAATTTTGAGGTTATTGATTTCATTCAGAAAACAGATACACCACTTCTGCAAATATGAGTATTTTTTGGGCTTGCAGGAACGTGATAGATTCGGCTGTTTTGTCTTCCATTCCAAAATGCATCGCTTTTTTCTCTTTATCAAAAGATAACCCTAAGCCCTTCCAATTATTGTTGGCCTCTTCATTGAAAACTTAAATAGTGGAATCCTCTAGCTGCATTGAGGGCTTCCATTAGCAATGTCTATTTCAATCTATTCATTAGAGGACATAAGACGCAAAAAATCACAGAGAAGTAGGAACATATTCAAATGAATATGCTTTCCATTCAGTCAAGTGGCCGATAAAATCAAGATCACATACTTAGTGATCATCACCATGCTATCCATGCCGCCCTAAATAATGGCTCATTACCCTTAAGGGGCATATTATATTAGTAATGTTATTTTATTTTTACGTCGGCTTTAGCCCATTAGTTGTAATTGTACCCTAGTCTCCTATATATACCAAGGAGACATTTTCATTTAAATCACCCAAATTGACATTTATGTGGGCATAAGGAGGTTGCCCCTCAAGAGGCATATTATTTGAACTTGTCTCTTTTTCACAAGTACTGGAGCACTCGGGGTTTTTATGCTATATTGATATTTGGTTCTTAACATATGGTTTCAAAGCTCAAGGTCTTGGGGTTTCCTCGCCACATCTCAATATCTTGACATTTTCAAGTATAAATTTCTACAACGCTTCGCAAGCAATGACCCGATGACATTTTGAGACTGATCAGCACGCTAGGGTTAAAGTTTTATCTCCCGAGGCCTTATACTTTGGAGATACAACGGTAAGATAGGGTTCCGCATCCATCCCGAACTAGTCATTATGAATTCTTTGCTATAAAATTTTCCAACATTTCCTCAAAAATCTCGAACTTCGGTTCATCCACATAAATTAGTAAAGTAGCTATGGTAAAAATTTCATCTTCTCAATTATCTTACATTTGTAGATACACCCATTGAAGATAGGGTATCCGACTAGTTCAAGAAGGTGTTCTGGTAAAACAATAATAACTCATCCTTAGAGTATACAAATTGAGTGAGACCCTCGGGGCTTGCATTGATAGTGGGCGTACTTTATAGTATTTTAGTATGAGTTTTAGAGTTTTATATCAATTATTTTGTAAAGCACTTATACAAGTGATATCTCTTAGAAAGGCCAAAATCGCTAGTGTTGTGGGGAAGATGTGCCGTAAATTCCACTTGGCACATCCACTTTGATCAAACCATAGAACTATAAAAATAAATTTGTACCCATATGTAAAACTTGAGATACAAGTGAGAAGAAAGACTGGTTCAGCTTTAACCACCTCAAAATCAAGGTTCAAAAGATACTTGGCCAACATGCCACCCAAAAAGGGAACTTCTTTACACTAAATAAGCCTCCAAATAGTCCTACTTGGACTCTTGATGAAGGTGAAGAAATGGGTAGGGACATAAATGAATTAAGGCAAAGAAGACAAGGACAAAATATGAACTACAAGGATGATGGATTCAACCTAAGTTAAATTGGAGGCAATAATGATACTAAAATGGATGGTTTAAAAAAGGGAGATCATGGAAGCAATGAAAAATTTCCCTAATAGAGAGGACACCTGAAGTGAAAAATGTGTCCCATGAAATTCATGATGAGGACACAAGGAAGATGAATCAAGAATGGAGAAACTCCAACTTTGGTTAAAGACCAACCACGCTCCTAAGATCGATATGAGGAAGTTTCTGATGCAAGGACACAATCACATGGATACTTTTAGATGGAGCAATTCTTGATCTTGTTGCTAATGTGTCACATACACAAAAGGTACAAATTGGTTCTTTATATTTAGAATTTGTATGGTATCGATGATTTTGTTCTCACAAATCACTCGGCCAATTAGACAATTTTCATCAAGAAATGATAGCACACTCATATGAGGATACAAGGAGCAATATCTTCTTTAGCCAATTGATAAATCTAAAGCAAAAGGGTTCAATTACGAGAACATTGAGAACTTCCAAAGATTGAATATAAAGGTAACATATATTCCAAATGAGTAATTTGATTGGATGTATTCATAGGAACTTTAAAGGATAACAACATGAGGTTTGGCTTTCTCGAACAAATCATTGGAGAATGCATTTAGGGCTGAAAGAAATGTTGAAAGTAAAAATATGGCTATGGCTACCAGAAGGACCAATCCTTAACATCTATAGAGAGAATAATTCTCCTTCTTCTAAAACACCATAACCTACAAGGTTGACACCTCAACAATTGAGAGGAAAGAAAAAGCAAAAGTTTATGCTTTAATTGTGACAAAGAAGTACGTTAAGGGACATAAGTGTGGCGGAGAAGAAATTATTCTACATAGATTGTGAAGAGGAAGAAGAAAAAAGAACAAGAACCATCTCAAGATGAAAATGTAGAAGCAATTTCATCCTAAGAGTTGACTCCCCACGATATCATGTAATGCATTTGCTGAAATTAGCACTCCTCAAACCTCAATATCAAAGGATATATCAAAAAGTAATGGTCCCAATTGATTTTGGTAGTACTCAGAATTTCATCTCACTATAAATTGTGCTTCAAAGCTCTCAACGTTTTGTAATATCCAGCACCGTGAAGCTCAAGTAATGATTGCATATGGAGGAACTATCAATTGCTCAAGAAAATGCACATGATCAATCTTACTATGGGGAATATGTAATGAATAATCCAATGATTTCTATACCCATGGGTGGTGTTGATGTTGTACTAGGAATCCAATGGTTACCATTAGAACAATGGATTTTAATTTTCAATCACTTTTCACAGAAATTTTCATTGGAAGGAAAAAGAAATTGAGTTAAGAGGTATCACAGGGAAACCCTAGAAGGTGATAAAGCTCTAATGGCATGACAAAATTATTGAAAAGGCATCAAGGTGTTATTGCAATAACTATGCTCATTAGATGTTCAAACATTCAGTTTTCATCTATTCCTCTTATATCTCCATAAGGGATCATTGATAAGCATTCCAGCATTTAAGATATTCCCAAGTTGTCTTCCACCCACTCGGAAATCACATGATCATGATATTCACCTAATTCCTCGAGTGTTCTCCTAACATCCGCCATACAGACAATCTCTTATGCCCAAGAGAGTGAAATTGAGCATGGCTGAAGAAAAGCAGAGGTTGGCATTATTAGACCTAGCCAAAGTTCTTACTCAAGACCGATGGTAATGGTATTCGAGAAAGATGGCTCATGTATGCATGTGTGCATATTATAGAGATCTCAACAACATCACTATTAAAGATAAGTTTCCCATTCCGCCATTGATGAATTGTTAGATGAACTACATGGAGGAATCTATTTCCACAAAGTTAAAGTTCAAAGGTATCATATTAGAATCCGTGAAGAAGATATCACAAAACAACATTTGAACTCATGAAGGCCATTACTTAATTTTGGTCATGCCTTTTGGCCTTACAAATGCACCTTACACATTCCGTTGGTTGATGAATTTCATTTTCAAGCCCCCCCTTCGAAAATTTCCAGGTAAGTAGTATTTTGATGATATACTAATCTATAGCAAAGTCTTGGGAGGATCGCAAAGCGCACATGTTGACAAGGTGCTACAACTACTAAAGGAGCAACAACTATATGCCAAACCATCCAAATGTTTCTTTGAGTGAAGGAGGTAGAGTATCTCATATTGTGTCTCATGAAAGTGTCAAGGTAGACCCTAACAAGATTAAGGCCATGATGGATCAGTCTTTATTCCCAAAACATTGAAGAATCTTAGAGGCTTTTTGGGTTTGACATGTTACTACTGCAAGTTTTTTTTCGGCACTATGGAAGAATAGAAGGACATTTAATGACACCAACTAAGAAGCATGCATTTTCATGGACTCCAAAGGAAACTAAATATTTCAACAACTTAAAGAGGTGATGTGCAAGCTCCTTGCCTTTAACTAATTCGCACTTCACAAAACCTTTATTGTGGAATGTGATGCCTCGTGAAATGGAATTGGTGTTGTCCTAATGTAAGAAGGAAGGCCCCTCGCTTTTGAAAGCTGACCACTCAAGGGAAAGGACTTACAATAAACCCATTTATGAGAAGGAAAATGACGGTAATACTACATGCATTGAAGAAATGACGCCCTTACCTAGTAGGTAGGCACCCTGTCAAAACAGCATCATGCGATAATCTTAAATACTTGAACAAAGACTATCTTCGAACAACAACAAAAATGTAGGTAACCAAGATTTTTGGTTATGATTTTGAAATCGCCTGTAAAAAGGAAGCAAAATGTTGTAGGGTAGATGCACTCTCAAGAAAGGATGAAGATGTGAAGTCCTTTCTTTGTGCTATCTCGATCATCCAACCCGATTGATTAATAGAAGCAAGGGATGAATGGAAGAATAAAGAAAAAGTGTGGACTCCCATTCAAAGGTTGTAGCATGATTCAAGGTAATTCGATACATTTACATGGAAATATGATTCACTATGGTACAAAAGATCACTTATATTTATGTAAGAACTCCCAACTCAAACAAAAGGTACTATTGAATTGCACACCTCTCCAAGAGGGAGGGCACTCGTGATTTTTGAAACCTACCATAGGGTCACATGAATTTTTTGGGATGGCCTAAAACGATGTTCAAAGGTTTGTGTGCAGAATTTTTGGTTTGCCAACAAAATAAGGTGGAAACAATTAAGACCCCTGTGTCTTTACAACCATTGGGGCCATCCCAAGTCACTGGAAGGAGGTTTTCCATGGATTTCATCACAACTTGGTTACCAAACCGGCTGAAAGAGTGTCATCATGGTGATTGTTGATAGATTCCCATCAAGTACACACAATTTTTTGCACTCTCTCATCCCTTCAAAGCTAGTACGCTGCTAACGTGATTCATGGAGCACGGGCCCAAAAGCTACATGGGAGCCCAAAGATAATTGTAAGTGATAGAGATCCCACCACCGGGATACTGGATTGCACTATTTTCTTGTTTGGGTACTCAATTGGCTCATAGCTCATCCTATCATCCTCAATCTGATGGACAACCGAGATACAATGGAACAAATGTTTGAAGGCTACCTCGCTTTGTCTCCGATAAACAAAACACAATGGTTCATATGGTTACCATTGGCAGAATGGTGGTATAACACTTCCTTTCACATCGCAACAAGTACGACACCATTTATGGCACTTTTATGGATACCACCCCTCCTTCCATCACTTCTTTCTATAAAAATAAAAATCTAAGGTTCAAGCAAAGGAAGATTCACATCGAGCATCAACAACAAGTTCTCCAAATATTAAAGGACAACCGTACTACGGCACATAATCGCATAAAACAACAAGCATATCAACATCATAGTGAAAGACGCTTTGGCTAGGATTGGGTGTTTTAAGACTACAACCATACAAACAAGATGTCCCCGCAAGCCAAGAAGGATAATAAATTATCACCAAAGTACTATGGCCCTTATAAGGTGTTGCAAAATATTGGTACTCATGGCATAATGAATTATTGCTCGATTCTCACAAGTAATAACCTGTTCCATGTTTCATGCTTAAAAGAAGGTTATAGGTGACAAGATCCCAATTCAAACTATATTGCCAGAACTTGACGAGGAAGGAAAAATCATATTGGAGCCTGAAGCCATCATTGACACAAGAATTCGCTAGCTAAGGAATATATCCATTTTAGAGTATCTCATAAAATGGAGGAAGCTACCGGCTAAAGATTCCACTTGGGAAGATGAGTCGTTTATACAGAAGCATCTAGAGTTACTCAAGTGTTGCGGACAACACTTGTCTCAAGGGGAGGGGCATGTTAAGCCCTAAATAGTGGCTCATTACCCCTTAAGTGGGACATATTACATTAGTAATGTTATTTTATTTATGTCAGTTTTAGCCCATTAGTTATAATTGTACCTCCTAATTTCCTATATATATCAAGGAGACATTTTCATTTGGAATCATCTTGTAATTGGACATTTATGTGGGCATAAGGAGGTTGCCCCCTCGAAGAGGATTATTATCTAAACTTCTCTCTTTTTCAAGGCATTGAGTACCTATTCTGAGGTTTTTCTATGCTATATTGATATTTGGTTCTTAACGCTATAGCTTCCAGAGAAGATTTATAGATGTCATCTAATAACAATTTGGGAGAAGACGTTGAAGAGAACATGCTATATACAAGTTCAGGAACGTGAATGAGAGCAAAATTGGAATTGTGATAAGAGAGGAAATACACTAATACCTGCATATGTTCTTCCCGCCACTAGAACACAACATCTGCCAAAACTTTGTAGTTTTTCGCCTCTATGAGACGCCACTCATTGTCATATACTTGTTCCAGAAGGTCCAAAATCAAAATGCAATAACCATCATACACGCACTTATACAACTAAAATGTAATTATGCCTTGAGAAAATGCTTTAGGACCGGGGATACATCATTACTTGAAAGTCCCAAAGGCTTCATGGCCTTGAGAGCTCTCATGAATTTCTCATTCCCCATTTTTTCAACTCAAATATATCAATTTTTTCAATCTCTATACTATCTGGTGACATCTCTCTTCAGAAAAATCGTAACAATTTCTACAGCCAAATTTGTGTCCCTTTTTGTTGTAATTTTGTGGCCCTATTTCAGCAAAATTGCGGCCACCTTTCTAAGAAATTTCATTACACATTTCCAATGAAAAAAGTTGGTTATTTTAACTGCAAATTCGTAGCCAAATATACAATGATTTCATGGCCCTTTTTTGTTGCCAAAACGTGCCCATTTTGCTTCAAATTCGTGGCTCTTAATCTCAACAAAAGCGTCCTCCATTTATGTAGCAACGTGGCTTCTTTTATCAGTGTTTTAGTGGATCTTAACCAACAAAATTATGGGCTTTTTCTTCAGTGAATTTGTGCCATTTCTTATAGAAAATTGTGGATCCAATCTCAAGAAATTTATGCCCATTCTCTAAATGATTTGGTGGTTAAAATCCTTTGCGATTTGGTTGCGACATTGTCTACAATTTCACCTATGGGGTTTTTTTATTTATCATATGCACTACATGCATATGAGAATGTATTGATAAATTGTTTATGATGATGTGTTGTTCTCTCTCACCGGGAATATATGCATGAAGAACACAACGCATAAGAGCAGAGGTGATGAGACGTCAAACCTGAAATCCTGTCACGATTGTCAGCTAGGGTCTACAAAGATGGCAGATGAATTAAATGATAGTTTGTCACAATTGTCAGCCAGGGTCTACAGTTGTAGAGCAATTAAATGATAGCGACCTTTGGAGATGGAGAATACAATTAGTGCACACTATGACGCAGTGTTGGAGATCCAAAATTATTAATGCACGTTGTCACGGCTGCAATAAGGCCTTAAATTTTTCAACCAATAATGTGTTAGATAAATAATTTTTTTAAATTATAATAAAAATACTCTAAAGTTAAACATTGCAAATTATGGAAAAATTTATGGTCAAACGTAAAACTAATAGAGAGTCAATGAGTGACTCATTGTTATAGTCCCAGGCCTTTCGACAGGGACTAATAATAAGAAGATTTCATAATAATGCTTATGTCATAACATAATACCTTTGGTCATAACATAATACCCTCCTTTAAAAAGCTTTGTCCTCAAAGATTTGCAATTAAAGGCTTCACATGTGATGAAACGAAGTAACGTGATTTCCTTATGTTTATGCTTTCTTCTTTCCATTGATGATGATCCATCCTTC